>SZYD01001657.1:0-81424 GCA_009363875.1 Mikania micrantha | reverse complement strand
CCATCATAACATACTTAGCATCGTTATCATATCATAACATCATGGTATCATACTATCATCCTAGCCACCTAGGACCTTGCCATATCCCTATAACTATTCATAGTTATCGTCATGAAGCATGTGATCATAAAGTCATCATCATATCATATGCTAGCATCATTATCATGTCAGTTATTTATCATCATAACTCATTTATCATGCATTCATCATAATTAGCATACTTTCATGCATACACCATGCTAACACATAAACATGCATATATAGTCAGGGCATATCATCATTCATTCATCATCATCATAAGCACATAACATATAGACATCACAATAAGCATGCATGTCAGCCCAAAACATCAAAAATAAAAGAGGGCGTCTAGAACTCACCTGATAGTAGACTCCTGTTTTCCTTAGCCGAACTCCTTAGCTAGGACTCAAGGAACCTACATCATTACATCATCCCATTACATCACATTCTTAGACTTAGAAATTATCTAAGTCCTCATAACCAACTAGTCCCCATTATAAACTCAAGTTCCCGAATCTTAACTAAGTATCCGAAACACTGGAGGTTCATTACACACCCATACTCGAAACCCATGTACACGAAATTCCTGGAGTTCATGAAATGGATTGTACTAGAAATCATTAAGTGTATTCGAAGTAGCATGTGTACACGAAATGGCCCTTGTACTCGAAATGCCCTGTACACGAAGTATCCTGTATTCGAAACGGTCATGTACTCGAAATAACAATATATTCGAAATAACAATGTATGATTTCGAGTACCCTCTATACCTGATTTCGTTTACTCATCATTTCATCATTAAACGTCTCAGAAATTCATCTAAGACTTTGGGAAGCTAGTTCTAGGTTCCTTAGGGTGTTATCTACACACTGGAACCTCAAAGTTCCGAACTTTATGCATAAAGGTGTGAGCTTTATGCATAAGTTCCCTTTTTACATAACTATCCTAACTTTTGTATAAAAATCTAGCTTTATATATATGAATCACTTACTTGAAGGGTAGCTGATTCTCCTGGTAGAATCCCGTGCGTTTCTTCCTTTGTTTGGTCGAAACAAAGCTCGTTTCTTGGAGTTCTCGAAATCCCCTTCGTATACTCGAGAGACTGTGCTTCCAGACAAAGGTTAGCACGTTTCCCAAGGCACTACTATTTATAGGCAGGGTCTTGTACTCGAAATTGTGGATTTCGAATACTTGGTTTTCGAGAACTAGTGTATTCGAACTTAAATTCGAGTACACGACTTTGAGACCTGAACTCAGTCATTTTTCGTCCCTTTTCTAGCAAGTACTTACCCGTTACTCGTACGTAGAATTCAAATACTTGTATTAGAAAATTGGGGTGTTACAAGTCTCCCCTCCTTAAAATAGGTTTCGTCCCGAAACCTGCCTCGTTACATATCGAACAAATGTGGATACAACTTCCTCATCTCGTCTTCCAATTCCCACGTCGTGTCTGAACCCTTCCGATGCTTCCACTGAACTCTTACTTGACGAACCGTTTTATTCCGTAGCTGCTTTTCCTTCGTATCCACAATGGCAACTGGTTCTTCAATATAGTTCAGTCGGTCATCTACCTCAATGTCATCCAAAGGACATGCGCCTGCTCGTGTGCCAAGCACTCCTAAGATGTGACACGTGGAAGGTAGGATGAATCCCGTTCAGCTCCTCTGGTAGGTCCAGTCGATACGCGACTTTCCCTACCCTTGCCTTTATCTGGAACGGTCCGATGTACCTCGGACTCAACTTCCCTCTTTTTCTGAATCGAATGATTCCCTTCCATGGTGATACTTTCAGCAGCACTCGATCGCCAACATCAAACTCAATCAGTCTTCGACGCTTGTCTGCGTAAGACTTTTGGCGATCTTGCGCAGCTTTCATACGTGCTTTTATCACCCGTAGCTTTTCTGCCATATCAATCGCGGCAGCCTTGTTTCCAATTTCTTTCTGCCAAACTTCACACCGGGGTTCTACATCGTCTTCCGTACAACGCCTCATATGGGGGCATTCCGATGCTAGAGTGGTAGCTGTTGTTGTAAGAAAACTCCACCAATGGCAAGTGGTCATCCCAGCTCCCTCAACAATCGATAATGCACGCCCTAAGCATATCCTCCAACGTTTGGATAGTCCTTTCTGACTTTCCATCCGTCTGAGGGTGATAGGCGGTACTGATATTTAACCTCGTTCCCATGGCATCATGAAACTGCTTCCAGAATCTGGAAGTAAACCTCGTATCCCGATCTGACACAATGGAGACAGGAACTCCATGTCTGGCCACAATCTCTTTCACGAACAACTCAGACAACCCTTCGGACGTATACGTTTCCCTGATAGGAAGGAAGTGTGCACTCTTCGTCAGTCGGTCCACAATCACCCATATGGTATCATGCCGCTTAGCTGTCCTCGGTAGCTTGGTGATGAAATCCATGGTGATGTGTTCCCATTTCCATTCTGGTACCTCTAGAGGTTGCACATATCCGTAGGGCTTCTGATGTTCAGCCTTCACTTGCGCACAAGTAAGGCACCTGTTCACATACTGCATCACATTAAACTTCATGCCCGGCCACCAATAATCTTTCCGAAGATCTTGATACATCTTTGTCGCACCGGGATGCACAGAATAACGTGATTTGTGGGCTTCATCTAAAATCCTCGACCGAATGTCCCCATTTCTGGGTACCCACATACGACCGAATCGTACTTTCACACCGTGATCATTGTCTTCCAAGTTCTTGACTTGCCCGAAGACACGTTCAAAACCCACATGCTCTTCTTTCAATCCTTCCTGTTGCGCCTGCTTGAGCTCATTCAGAAAGTCTGGCGTTATCACCAAACTATACGATTTTACTCGTATGGCAGGATGATCAGTCTTGCGACTCAAGGCATCTGCCACTACATTGGCCTTTCCCGGGGTGATATAGAATATCACAATCATAATCCTTTAGTAGCTCAAGCCATCGTCTCTGCCTCATGTTCAAATCCTTTTGCTCGAAGAAGTACTTCAAGCTCTTGTGGTCGGTATAGATGGTACTCCTTACTCCATACAAGTAGTGCCTCCATATTTTCAATGCAAACACCACTGCAGCGAGTTCAAGATCGTGGGTCGGGTAGTTAGCTTCATGAATCTTTAGCTGGCGCGAAGCATAAGCTATTACCCTTCCCCTTTGCATGAGTACGCATCCCAACCCTTGTCGTGACGCGTCGGCATACACAACAAGATCATCATTTCCATCCGGCAGTGCTAGAACAGGAGCTTGGGTAAGTTTCTCCTTTAGCACTGAAAACGCTTGTTCTTGTTTGGACCCCATTCGTACTTTACGTCTTTCTTCGTGAGCTTCGTCAGTGGCGTCGCTATCTTGGAGAAGTCCTGAATAAATCTCCGATAGTAACCGGCCAACCAAGAAAACTGCGTACTTCCGTAGGTGACTTCGAAGGGCTCCATTTCATAATCGTTTCAACTTTAGCTGGATCTACCATAATGCCTTCTGGGTTCACCACGTGACCCAGAAACTGTACCTCTCGTAACCAGAAAGCGCATTTGGAGAATTTAGCATAAAGTTTCTCTTTCCTCAGGATCTCCAATACCTCACGTATGTGGCAAGCATGGTCTCCCTCGTTCTTTGAATAAATCAAAATATCGTCAATAAACACTATCACCGATCGGTCCAGCATCGGTCGACATACCCTGTTCATCAAATCCATAAATGCTGCGGGAGCATTCGTCAATCCAAACGACATAACGAGAAACTCGTAATGTCCATAACGCGTACGGAAAGCAGTCTTTGGAATATCCTGCTCTCGAACTTTCAACTGATGGTAACCGGATCGGAGATCTATCTTTGAGAACCAGCTTGCACCTTGCAATTGATCGAACAAGTCATCAATTCTAGGTAGAGGATACCTGTTCTTTACGGTCAACTTATTCAGTTCCCTGTAATCGATACACATACGCATACTTCCATCTTTTTTCTTAACGAACAACACCGGTGCTCCCCACAGAGAGACACTCGGTCGTATAAAACCTTTATCAAGGAGTTCTTGTAGCTGGGTCATCATTTCCTTCATCTCATTTGGATCTAAACGGTACGGTGCTTTGGCAACGGGTTGTGCCCCCGGCACTAAGTCGATCTGGAACTCAATTTCCCGTTCGGGTGGTAATCCAGGCAATTCCTCAGGGAATACATCGGGGAAGTTACACACCACGGGAACATCATCAATTGTCCTCATACCCATACGTTCCTCAATCACGTAGGCCAAGTAGGCTACACACCCTCGCCTCATCATAACATCAGCCTTGATCATCGAAATGATCTTAGGCGCATACATCGCTTTATCACCATAAACCGTCACGGAGCTCCCATCCATCGCACGTAAACATATCATCTTTCGTCGACATACAATGTTAGCCTCAAATTTGGCTAACCAGTCCATACCCAAAACTACATCGAATCCTCCTAAGGTAATCAGAAACAATCGTACTGGGAACCTATGACCTCCTATCTCAACATAACAATCATCAATAGCCTCAGTCACCCTGGTCATCTTACCAATAGTTGTCTCTACATCAAATACCCGATCTATCTTCTTAACCATCCCAGATAACCCATCACAGAAAGTAGAAGACACAAAACTCATACTGGCACCAGAATCAAACAATACAGAAGCAGGAATATTGTTGATAGAAAAGGTACCTGTGACCACATCAGGGTCCTCAATCGCATCATCCTTTGTCATCGTAAAGGCTCGTGCTTTAGCCTTCTGCTTCTCCTTTCCTTTTTCTTCTTTCTTACCCGAGCCCGAAGCATCGGCCCGAGGTTGCCTGCAATCTTTGGACAGATGTCCAACCCCATTACAGTTATAGCATCGAATCGTACCGGGACAGTTGGCTGAAAAGTGCCCCACCTTTCCACATCTGAAACATAAGTTTGTGCCCACACGGCACAGCCCAGAGTGGCTCTTGCCACACTTACGGCATAGACCTATTTCCTCTCGCTTGATCTTCTTGCCAGAAGTCTTTCGTTGGTCTGTTCGACCCCTCTTAGTCCCGGAAGACTCCTTCACCATGGTTTCCTCTTTCACTGGCTCATCGGCCATCACATTGAACCGTGAAGTGTACTGCCTGTGATTCAGACTTCCCGCTTTCAGCACCAGAAACTCCCTTTCAACCTTATCCAGCTCATTCTTGGGACAGAACTGCTTAGTGACCAGTTCCTTTAGATCATCCCAAGTCATCTTATCCATATCGGCTGCAGCCTTGGACTGCTTAATGGTGTTCCACCAGTGAAGTGCCTCCTCAACGAAAGAGTGAGCTGCAAACTTGATAGCTTGGTCAATTCGACACTCACTGATGGATATAACAGCCTCCATCGCAGAAATCCAGTGGCAGGTGGCCACTGCGTCCTTCTTCCCATCAAAGGTTGGTGGGTTGCATCCCTTGAAGGACTTGTAGTCACAGCCCTTCAAATTCCCCGCCATAGAATCACCGCTCTTTGTCTCGATGATCACCACCTCATCTTCTTTGGTGCTCTCTTTGGTTCCTTCAGACTTGTCTTTTAGAGCATCCTTTAGTGCCTTAGCAATCAAGGCTGGTAGTTTTTCATCCATGATTTTGCATACCTCATCAGAAATAGCCTTCACCACAATAGGCTCTAGAGTAAACTCATCTTCATTCTCAGGTTGCTCGTTGTGCTCGTGGTCGTCTTCATTGACGGGTTCTTCACTCTCGACACGTGGTTCTTCAGGTTTCTGTGGTTGCTTACGTGGTCTACCCTTTTGTCCAGCAATCTAACTATCTACAGGATGCAACAATTGATGAGTTAGTATAAGAATCAGTTTATCACGGAATAAGCTTTGTAAATCGTTAATGACGTTGATCAGGTGTTATTAACCATTTACCCAACTCATAGGCTCTAAACGTTTCCCATCCCATCTCTTCAATGTGCATGACACTTACTACATACATAACCTTACATCTAACCCTTAACTCATACATAAACATTCAGCTCGTGGCATCCGTTCATCCGTGGTTGGCAATCCGCGTCACTTAATCCCATTCTCAGCTTAAGTCTTAGCATTTGGGATGCTAAGATCTCTCAAACTATGGCTCTGATACCAACTTGTGAGGCCCCGAAACCGGGCACCTCGCAGAGGTTGGTTTTCATCATAACACATAGCTCTTAAACTAAAAACTTTCATAATCATGCAGCGGAAATGTAAACATAGTTTGATAAACATAATTTAATAAAGTGTCTGTATCAAAATCATATCGAATTGCTAAAACCAACGGATCGTCTGGGTTGATGCCCGAGCTCCATGCCTTCTCTTATCATAGCTTTAACCTGACATACATGCTAAATCAAGTCAGCTTACGCTGGTGAGTTCTAGTTTTCGTAAAACAACATTACACATACATATCATAAACATCATTTCATACACATAGTCCATAACCTTAGCACATATCATCATTTCCATCATCGTCTTACGTTCCACTGTCACCATACGAACAGTGGGCTTATGCCGGCACAAGGCTCCATGTTTATAGTCCGATCGACTCTTACCATGTTTATAGCCCGATCGGCTCTTACCATGTTTATAGCCCGATCGGCTCTTACCATGTTTATAGCCCGATCGGCTCTTACCATGTTTATAGCCTGATCGGCTCCGTGTTTATAGCCCGGTCGGCTCCATGTTTATAGTCCGGTCGACTCTCTTGTTTATAGTCCGGTCGACCCCATGTTTATAGTCCGGTCGACTCTCATGTTTATAGCCCGGTCGGCTCCCTGTTTATAGTCCGATCGAATCCCCTGTTTATAGCCCGATCGGCTGTTCGTATCCTGATACAATCAGGTCATCATTCATATTCACCCAGTACAAGTAGCGGAGCATCATCATTCTCACATATCCTATAGCACGTATAGGGACATCATTCATTCATCATACATGATACACTAGCATCATACCGTCATTCATCACAATCCTCATACATTTCATGCTAGCATTATAACATCATTCATCGGGTTAATCATGGCATCTTAGGCATGTCATACTAGCCTCATTTCATCATACCATCATAACATACTATCATCATTTCATCATACCATCATAACATACTAGCATCATTTCATCATACCATCATAACATACTAGCATCGTTATCATATCATAACATCATGGTATCATACTATCATCCTAGCCACCTAGGACCTTGCCATATCCCTATAACTATTCTCATAGTTATCGTCATGAAGCATGTGATCATAAAGTCATCATCATATCATATGCTAGCATCATTATCATGTCATGTTATTTATCATCATAACTCATTTATCATGCATTCATCATAATTAGCATACTTTCATGCATACACCATGCTAACACATAAACATGCATATATAGTCAGGGCATATCATCATTCATTCATCATCATCATAAGCACATAACATCTTAGACATCACAATAAGCATGCATGTCAGCCCAAAACATCAAACATAAAAGAGGGCGTCTAGAACTCACCTGATAGTAGACTCCTGTTTTCCTTAGCCGAACTCCTTAGCTAGGACTCAAGGAACCTACATCATTACATCATCCCATTACATCACATTCTTAGACTTAGAAATTATTCTAAGTCCTCATAACCAACTAGTCCCCATTATAAACTCAAGTTCCCGAATCTTAACTAAGTATCCGAAACACTGGAGGTTCATTACACACCCCATACTCGAAACCCATGTACACGAAATTCCTGGAGTTCACGAAATGGATTGTACTAGAAATCATTAAGTGTATTCGAAGTAGCATGTGTACACGAAATGGCCCTTGTACTCGAAATGCCCTGTACACGAAGTATCCTTGTATTCGAAACAGTCATGTACTCGAAATAACAATATATTCGAAATAACAATGTATGATTTCGAGGACCCTCTATACCTGATTTCGTGTACTCATCATTTCATCATTAAACGTCTCAGAAATTCATCTAAGACTTTGGGAAGCTAGTTCTAGGTTCCTTAGGGTGTTATCTACACACCGGAACCTCAAAGTTCCGAACTTTATGCATAAAGGTGTGAGCTTTATGCATAAGTTCCCTTTTTACATAACTATCCTAACTTTTGTATAAAAATCTAGCTTTATATAAATGAATCACTTACTTGAAGGTAGCTGATTCTCCTGGTAGAATCCCGTGCGTTTCTTCCTTTGTTTGGTCGAACAAAAGCTCGTTTCTTGGAGTTCTCGAAATCCCCTTCGTATACTCGAGAGACTGTGCTTCCAGACAAAGGTTAGCACGTTTCCCAAGGCACTACTATTTATAGGCAGGGTCTTGTACTCGAAATTGTGGATTTCGAATACTTGGTTTTCGAGAACTAGTGTATTCGAACTTAAATTCGAGTACACGACTTTGAGACCTGAACTCAGTCATTTTTCGTCCCTTTTCTAGCAAGTTACTTACCCGTTACTCGTACGTAGAATTCAAATACTTGTATTAGAAAATTGGGGTGTTACATTTCTGTTTGCCACATTGGTTTCCAAAACCAATGTGCAATGTATGATTCGATAGTTTCTCGAACTATCGTTTCGCAGTTGTTTGTGTTTAGCTCATCTAATTAAACATAATTAAATGAAATGAAACAAGTATGAATGTGAAATACATAGATTGTAAGAGTTGCAATTTACCTGAAATTGCCGGGTGTCACACCAACACATTATATCATTGATGATCCTACTGGCCAACACACTATGGGATGATGATCCTACTCAGTTTTGATTGAATCTTTTTACTCATGCCTGGATAGCAAATAATATTACTTAAAAAGTTTGATTAAACATAATACGAACTCGCCAACTTTTTAGTTGACACTTATTTTTGCATGTATTTCAGGTACTAATCTAAGGCTAGATATGGACTTTACACTTAAGCAGAAGGAATAGCATTCTCATACTTAGTGAGTTCTTGATATACATCTCCCGTGTTTCCGCCGACGGCAGGGGTGTGATACATACGAATTGATCTGTGCACTCGAATTACACCTACAACCTCCACATATCGCGAGATCAAGCTCTAAAACTCTCGGCGAGCATAGCTCTAAACGATTAATAGAAATCCATCCATTTGGAAACCAAGGTAAGTGATTCACACCTCTTTCTGACTGGTTTTATTTCACGAACAAAAGCCCTATGGCTATTACTCCATCGATGTTCAGATAGATCGAAATTGGATTAGTCAGGGGCTAGGGTTTTGGTGGTGTTAAACAGAATTGGGCGAAGGTTGCTGTTATAGGTTAAGTTTAATTAAAATGTCTTCCCAATTGCAGGAAAGGCCTTAGAACAACTGGTTAAGGCTCGATAATTCCAATTCGATGGTCACAAGTTCGAGCCTCTTTGGGGGCGAGTTTTTGACTATATTATCCTAACTTTTTATTTAATAACTATTTTAAAATTCTTATTTCACCAAAATTTTTATAAACTTAAAAACTATTATTTTGATACATAAAAATATTATTCAGTTTTATTTTAGTTATTTTATTTATTTATTTATTTATTTATATATACAAAATATTTTGTTTAAAACTTTATCTTTGGAATTTATTATAAATATTTTAACTAAGAGTTTTATGAAAAACATGAAATTCTAATTTTAAAATTTCTACATTCAAAATTTGAATAACTAGTATGAAGTTAGTTTAATATAATTTTTAAACTTTTAAATAATACTTTAAGTTAGTAAAGTTATTAACTTCAGTTTTTGTAAGTTTTACAAAATTACAATAATTATTCAAAGAAAATATTCTATCAACATTGTTTTAATAAATAATAATTTTAACAAACTAACATATTATTCATTGATTTTAATTTGTTTAAGATTAATTTATTTTGTGTAATATAGAAACTATAAATCTTTTAAATTTATAAAAAAATTTATTTAATACTATTCAATTCATTATTTAATAACTTATTTTATAAATTAAACATTTACCAATTTTCTAAATTAAATCAAAAACTTTAAAGTATTTAAACAACATTATAACTACTAAATAATTTTGAAACAATTCCATTTACAAACATTCACGTATGAGTTCTAATTATTATATGGTATTAGGGATTCCATAAAAGTCACAGTTACATTAGTTATATTCGATTGCACAATATAGGTTGGTTTGATTGTGCATTGACAACTATTGCAAAGGCTATCTCACTTGTCAAGGTGAGTCTTCCTATCCCCTTTTTACGTTTTAATTTTGGGGTGAAACATGTTTACAACTATTAAACCACATTTAAAACTATTAATCATGTGAACTTAGTTTAATGGTCTTAGATGTACTGAACTTTAGTTATGAATTTGCATTGATCACAAACTTAAACTTTCTGGTAAACAATGATAGATATATTGGCCCGGCCAGACCCACGGATGTTTGATTACCATTCGGGGGAAGCCCGCGGTGATTGTTTGTTACTTCAGCATTGTTAGGAATGCTAAACTTGGTCAAACATTATTTGTTAACATTATCTAATCTGCTTTGACATGCTTTGTTAATTATTCTAGTTCATTATGCTTTGTAATCACATGTGACAACTACGTATCTATATTATATCAACTATTTTTGGTGTGTGTGCTTTAAAACTTGTGAAGCTCACCAACTTTATAGTTGACCTTTTATTTTAAACATGTTTCAGGTGGAACTGCTAACTAAGCGTATCTTGATGATCATGTTAGAGCTTGGACCTAGTTAGTTAGTTAGTTAGTTAGTTATTGATATGTAAATTTTTTATGACATTGAATGTAATTGAATGTATATATTTACCATTAAGTACCTTGTGCTTTTGAACAATCTGCACTTCGTGAACGCCCCGATTATTCCACCGTTGGTCGAAGTGTTACAATAATATTATTAAAAAAATTAAAATTACAAAATAAAATATAAAAATTACATGATAAAAAAATTAAACTACATAACAAAAAAAATACAATAAAAAAAATTAATCCATATTGTAGAGTTTCAAAATCCGCTCCTATGTTTTCTCGGCCATTTCACGAGTGCGACCGGTTAAGTGATCGGTTGGAGTCCACAACAATTTCATATCATTATTTTATTGTTTTTGCTCCTGTAAGTCGAAAAATTTTTGTAACGACTCGGAGATGGTATCCAACATTTCTTTGTAATTGGTTGAACATGATGCTTGTGGTCGTTTACCCTTGTTGTTTCGACCAGACGGACGTTGAGGAGAGGGTGGGGGCATGTCCATTTTGACTTCCTCATCCGACTCGTTTAAGTTAACAAAACATCGACCGGTTGAGACGGATTGAGTGGTCGTGTACTTTCTAGACGATGATGTATTCGTCCGTTTCGAAATTCGTAACTTCGGTACGGGGTGCCATTTGGTTGATTTACACATAACTTGCCATGCCGCGATATGAGAAAATGACCCGTTTTCTCGAGCATAGGTCATCAACGCCTCGTTCATGACTGTTTCGTCGTTCTCATCACTTTTATGTTTGTTGTGGTATTGAATCCATACGGCGTTAAATTTTGCGACTTTACGTTGTAAGTCACGCCATTTTCTAGAAATCATGTCGTTCGTCCGGTAGGAGTCACGACCCATTGACAAAAAAACTGGGCTTTAACGCGTTTCCAAAATTCCGTGCTCGTTTGGTTGTTACCAACGAACGGATATTCGGAAACATAAATGTAGGCACGAGCTAGTGCCACCTCCTCAACATCCAACCATCGAGTGATGCTCCGGTTTGTTGTTTTTTATGGCACTTCCTTTCGTCAGTGCATGCGACGTGATGTATCCGGTTGCACGTCTGGTTGTGTTTCCGGAACCAAGTCAACATCGGGTTCCAGTTGATTCTCAGAAACGTTGTCAAAAGTGGGTGAGTTTTGGTTTAAAAAAGCTTGTTGTGGGTAACAATTTGAGAATGTTAGAAATTGGTTCGGTTTGTTTGGATTGTTTGGATCGACTTGAGGTCGGTAACAATTCATAAACTGGTTAAAATATGGGTTTTTGGGTTGTTTGGATCCATGATAGTGTAGAAGTTTTTGAAGATTTGAGAGTTGAAATTTTTAAAGATTTTTTGAAAAATTGAGAGTATATTAGTGTTTTTGAGTGTGTTGAATGAGTTTATATAGGGTTTAATTTTTTTCAAACGGTCTTATTACCCTTTTTGTTTCGTTTTTTTTTAAATTTTTTTCCCTCCCCAACGGTCATCACTCCGTGAAGAGGCTCACGCATTGACCCATCACGTCACCCTCACACCCTTGTGTAATGTGGGGAGGGCACCACCAGGGCGTGACCGGTGCCCCTCACGCCTCCCTCAAGGGCGACAACACATAGCCTTAATGTAATTAATGTAGGGTCCACTTACATTAATAAAAAAAATAAAAAAAAACACCTACACCTTTAGATTTACTTTAATGTGGTGTGGTTCCTTTGTTAACCCATATATATTGCGTTAACCGAATAGCTACATCTTATAACTTTGGGGCCCACATTAAAGTAAATCTAAAAATGTAGGTGTTTTCTTATTTTTGAGTTAATTACACAGGTGGTCCATGTGGTTTACCCAAATTGCATGGGTGGTCCCTAACTTCGAGAAATTACGATAGTGGCCGAATACTTTGCAAAAACGTAACACGGGTGGTCCCTGGAGCTAATGGACGTTAACTTATGGTGTTAAAGTTTTTAAAATTCCCAAAATACCCTGACTCCTTTCATCTTCATGTTTCTTCATCAAAACCCCAAAATCTATACCACCACCACCATTGCAGCTTTAACTCCACCACAAACAGACCACCACCGCCACCACTGATAAACAACCACCACCACGAACCACCACCTCCCCGAAGAAGCTGCTCTAATCACTTAATTTGATTTGGAGTCTCCTCGTTATCTTCCCCAGCAACACCTTTGATTAACACATCAAAATCCCTAGCTTCGTCGTAGTCAGAGGTTGTTGGTGGTTGTCTGCTCAAAATCACGATTTGATGGAGAAATCACAAAAGTCGGAGGTTGTGAGTGGATGGCTCCAAGTTACTAGCTAGCTTTAATTTTAGCAATGGGCTTTTCTTGTTTGTAGCCTCTGATTAAGGGATTGAACAAGAAGGAGAAACCCATCCCATACCCTTCATCATAGAAAGCTCAATGGAAGATGGAGATGGAAAACATGAAGAGAAAAAGATTTGGCACTCTTGAATCCTGGTCAATGATTCTTGATTCAGAAAACATTAAAACATCAGAAGTGGCCAAGATCAGGAAGAATGGACTACTGATCTTTCACGGCTTTTCACAGTGACGACGAGGAGGAGCCGACAAGTGGTGGGTCGGCGAGGAGGAGCCGACAAGTGGTGGGTCGGCGAGGAGGAGCTTGGTGCTGTTGGTGGCAGCTGACAGGTGGTGGGTCGGTGAGGAGGAGCTGCCGGCTTTCTCCATTTCTAGAGAGAGGGAGATTTTAACAGAGAGAGAAAGGGATTACGATGAAGGGTATTTTGGACCTTTCACATCCATTTAACAGAAAAATTAACAAACATCCACTCTAGGGAGCACCTGTGTTATGTTTTTGCAAAGTATTCGGCCATTGTTCTAATTTGTCGAAGTTAAGGATCGCCGGTGCAATCTAGGTAAACCACAAGGACCACCTGTGTAATTAACTCCTTATTTTTTTTATTAATGTAAGTAGGCCCTGCATTAATTAAAAAAAAACCTACACCTTTAGATTTACTATAGTGTGGGCCCCAAAATAATAAGATGCAGTTATTCGGTTAACGTAATAAACATGGGTTAACATGTGATCCTCTCCCTGCATATATATATATATATATATACACATCATTGGGTTCAACTAAATAGTATTCTTATACTAATAAGGTTAAGAAAGATTATTGACCATTAGATTATGAGATCAAATTTAAGATGGATATTTAAAATTTTAAACGGAAAAGTTGTTAGGTGGAAATTTAGTCATAACCACTTTCTCACCACATTTTTTAAAGTTTCATAATTTTTACATACGATATTATTTTTTTAAAAAAAATATACCATAAAAATGAACATTTTTTTATTTTTAAAATGAGTATAATTTTGTTATAAAAAATAATTTTTTTAGCTCATTGTGTCTAATTATCGTCATTGTGACTTTTTTAACATTCGTGTATAATTATCTTTTTGTGTATTTCTTACAGGTAATTGATCTTCGTTACAGGTAATTGTGTCTTTTAAAATATCGTTGTGTTATTCATACTTGTCATCATGTCATTTTTGCTTAACATTATGTATTCTGCAACATTATTGTGTCTTAAATTGTTCATGAAAACACAACATTGAATAGAAACACAAAAGAGACAATGACTTGTACAAAAGATACAATGACCTGTACAAAATTGTTATACTCATCATTGTGTCTTTTTTACAGGTAATTATGTCTTTATTTAAAGATCATTGTGGTATTCATACTCGTCATTTGTATCATCCTTGTTTAACATTATGTATCATGTAACATCATTGTGTCTTAAATTGTTCAGGAAAACACAACATTGAAAAGAAACACAAAAGACACAATGAACATGTACAAAAGACACAATGACTTGTACAAAATTATTCATACTCGTCTTTGTGTCTTTATTATAGGTAATTGTGTTTTTTTAAACATCATTATGTTATTCAGACTCTTAATTGTGTTATTGTTGCTTGACATCATGTATTATGCGACATCATTGTGTCTTAAAATGTTCAGGAAAACATAACATTGAACAAAAACAAAAAACACACAATGACTTGCACAAAAGAAACAATGAACTAAAAAAACAAAATCTTTTCTATAGCAATACACAACTAATTTTGAAGATAAAAAATGCTGGTTTTTGTGGTATATTTAATTTCAAAAAATAATTTCGTACATAAAAGTTATGAACGTTTAAAAAAAGTGTGGGAATTTGATAAAAAGTCAACAAAAGTAGTCATTACTAAAATACTTTTCAAGATCCTTCTTAGGCTTTTTAGGTTAAGAGAATTATTTAGTTTAATTTAACCCTATATATATATATATATATATATATATATATAGGGAAGTGTTCTATTCATAACCTTAAGATTAAGCAATAACCCGATAACTAATTTACATTCAAAGAACATAATTCAAGATTCTAATCTAATGGTTCTTATTAAATTGTAATAAAATAATATCTTTGATTTGAAATTAAAGAGGAAAAGGGTAATTATGTCATTTCTTGTGCATTGGCAATTTTCCTTGTTTGACTTGCCTTACAAAATGCAGAATTTACTTAAATATTATTATATTTGTATATATTGAATTAAAAATTAACCTTGTTATATTTAAAAGTTACAACAATGTAAGTTTCTACAAGAGCTTTGTATTAAAATGTGTCTACACTCTTGTAGATAGAATTTTTAATAGATATGTATATAGAAATGTTGTAGTATTTTAATTTAAAAATATTACACTATTGAATTTATTTTTAAATAAAATATTAAATTCTTGTAGTTGCATTTTTATATTTATTTATTCCAGTTAAAAAAATATTAAAGTTTTGTAAATAATTATACTAGAAAATTTCATTGTTGTTTAAAAAAAGTTAAAGTAGCTTTATGTATTTTAAATTCTATAAGTTATATTTAAAGAAACATTTAGTGTTAATGTATCAAGAGCTTTTTATCAACAAAATGTTACTAATTTTTTTTAAATATTACACTGTTATTGTAACATTTATTAGAAATGAAAAATTATAAATTATATAAAAACACTTAAAAAACGTACAAAAACTACAATGTAATTTAAAACGTTTACACCAATGTAATTTATGTTTACAATGCAAGTTTCTAGTACTGTAACTTTTTTAAAACAACAATGAAATTTTCTAATATAATAATTTAAAAGAGGTTTGTACTCAAAATAAGTAGCATCAAATCAATTACCGTATTTAGTTTTTAAAAATTAAACTTTTTACAAGAGCTTTGTATCGAAACGTGTCTACAGTCTTGTAGATAGAATTTTTAAAAGATGTGTATATAGAAATGTCATAGTATATTAGTTTAAATATATTACACTGTTGAATTTTTTTTTAAATAAAATAATACATTATTGTAGTTGCATTTTTATATTTATTTATTTCAGTTAAAAAATAATAAAGTTTTGTAAATTATTATATTAGAAAATTATATTGTTTTTAAAAAGCTAAAGCAGTTATCATATTTTATCTTATTTATTTTAAATTCTAGAAGTTATATTTAAAAGAAACATTTAGTGTTAATGTATCAATAGCTTTCTATCAACAAAATGTTAGAGTAATTTATTTTTTTAAATATTACACTGTTATTGTAACATTTATGAGAAATGCAAAAATATAAATTAAATAAAACTGTTTAAAAAAAGGTACAAGATCTACAATGTAATTTAAACGTTACATCATTGTAGTGTATATTTACAATATTGTAGTAAGCACAATATAATATATATATATATATATATATATATATATATATATATATATATATATATATATATAGGGAAGTGTTCAAATAATAACTCACTTTTAAAGCAATAACCCAGATAACTTTGCCAAGATGAAGCCAAATCTTGAATTTTGTTTTTAAACATCATTGTAACACATTTTTAACACTATGTTCTTTTATGAGTTTGTGAAAATTCATCACCGTTTAAGTGATATCATCGTTGTAAGTTTTTGATTTACAACACTGTAACTGTTTTAGGCCCAAAACTTACAACGATGTAAACTCTCAAACGGTGATGAATTTTCGGAAACTCATAAAAGAACATAGTGTTCTAAATGTGTTACAATGATGTTCAAAAATATTTTCAAGATTTGGCTTCATCTTGGCAAAGTTATCTAGGTTATTGCTTTAAGACTGAGTTATTATTTGATCCTAATTCTATATATATACATATATATATATATAATCAAAACACCTGCATTATATAATTGTAATATAAAAAGAAACATATACAAATCATGAAAAATGATGCCTGATGAGACATAAATCAAATTGAAATTAAATTATAGGTTATTATTATTTAGCCACCCTAATTAAAAAGACATAATACTATAATTGTAAATTACTAATGTACGCTCATCAAATAATAAAAGAAAAATTTATGTGTTCCTTTCTGATTGGGTAAAGAGAGTTAATGGGTTATTTTTCTAAATATGAGTAATTATTTGATCACATTCATATACATATATATATATATATGTGTGTGAATTTAGTATACAAAGTCGTTTTTAATTACATGCAAAGTATACGAAATTTTTGTTAAATTATCACGCAAGAACGATTAACACTTGCGTAATAAAGTCCTAGACATTATTCTTTTTAAAAAAATTTACACCATAAAATCGAAAATTTAATTCTCTTTAATTTGATAATAGTATTGTTATACGTTTTTTTTTTAAAAAAAATCAACTTAAAAAATTATCAATGTATTATATAATTTGTAGGATTATCGTTATAATGTAGGGATTGGTTATAACTTGCGTGATTATTACTACAACTTGCATACTTGTTATGAAAAAGAATATATGCTTTCTTCACACAATTCACATGAAAAACGACTTTTTATATTAACCGACCCCTATATGTATAAATATAATTTTTAATAATGTTTAACTAGGACGTTTATTTTCTGTGAATAAAAATGTTACTGAAAAATGAATTATCTAAAACAATATGACTCTATTACAACAAAATCAAATCATATAAATGTGATTCAATGGCGAAACATAAAAACTTAAGTAATAACAATTTAAATGAATACCATTTCATTTGCATTTTAAGCAACCTATAAAAACGTAATAAATTTTGTTTAGTTGTGAAAATAGCACAATTGTAATACTTTGTGAGTTTGAGGGGCTGTGGTGGCATGGGGATGTGCACAATCATCACGTGCCTTTTTAGGCGCCGCATAAATCGACGTTGTGTGGTATGAAGAACCGCAACAATAGACAAATGTGAAGTTTTTTTTTTTTTTTTTTTATATTATATTTATTAACTCATTTAATAAAAAAAAGTCAATTTAACTTATTTAAACTCTTAATGCAATCATGTTGTTTACCTATACCGTTTAGTTCTGTTGTCGACATTTTCATTATATTTATTTCTTGAAAACTGTTATCAGATAGTTTTCGATACGGTGAGTCTAATTGCAATAACTCTATTTATTAAATGCACCAACCTACTTAATACATTAATTATGCTCACTTAATCATCCAATAATCTTTGTTCATTAATTGTTACATATCATCAATTGTTACTTATCATTAAAGCCAACTTAATCATTTATTATTTATTACTTATATAATTTATTACTTATAATTAATTTGTATATTAATATTAGACATAAATAAATAAATAACAACCATTATTTAATTAAACAAATAACCATTGATATATTTAGAAAATTACTAATTTAGCAAGTTTTGTAATACTTAAAATTTAATAATTAATGAAAAACTAATTTACAATTTTCAAAAATTTAATAATTAATAAAAACTAATTGAGCTGAAAACCTATATAAATCACGTCAAGTTTTACAAAGATTAGATAACAAAACTTGTTGAATATGAAGTATAAATTATTTTTTTATTAACTATTAAATTACACTATTACAAATATGCCAATTTAGTAATATTTTTAAATATAAAATGGTTATTATTTATTTAATTTAAATAAATAGTTTTTATTTATTTATTGATTTCTAATAATATATTAAATAATGATTAGTTAATAAGTTAGATATTTAATAAATAATAAATGAGTGTCTTAGTTTAAATAATAGGTAATCATTAATTACATGTATCAATTAATGCAAGTGAAGGTGCAAATGTGGGTGTAATTAACACAATCTTTTTTGATATTGTGAAGTTGTGAATGAGGGTGGAATCTAATTAAATCATCACTCAAATTTCGTAAAGCATATTTACACAACTTGAAAAAACAAAAATCTATATGTATATTGTATAGTAAAATAATAACAATATGACACATGTCATCTTTCTAAACTATATAAATCATATTTGACACATGACATATTTTTAGGCTATACACATGACATGCTTGACAAATTTATAGATCCATTTAATTTAATGCAATCAAATCAAACTTTCAAATTCAAAATAATAATTAATACTCATTTTATTTAAATATAATGAAAATTCAATTATTTCAAACTTTCCATTTTCAATTAATAATTTTGGAAATTCAAAATTTTCGAATCTTATGTGTATTGTTTAAAAAAATGTTTGAATATTTATAAAATCTACTTTAATTTTCTTATTTTTTAAATATTATAAATTTTATGTTATTTGTATATCTATTTTTTATTAGTAATTGTTTTGTAATTTTCATCATTTATACAACTCTGTGTAATATAAAGGTTAATAAACTAGTACAAGTTATTAAATTATATTATATGTACATGTATCTTTTTGGTAAAAGTCTTTATTATATATATATACTAGGTCATAGGCCCGTGTAATACACGGATTTAAGAAAATAAAAAACAATGTGGTTTTATAATTATGTTTTCATGAATTTACATAATTAAAATAATTTTATTTTATCTTTTGAGTTAAGTGCTTATTTCATCCCTGTGGTTTGTTTATTATTGCCATTTTAGTCCAAAACCCTTTTTTATTGCCTATGATACATTGTGGTTCTTACATTTTTGCCATTTTAGTCCATCCACTAACTCCATCTAATTTATCTAGTTAACTCTAGGGTTATTTTTGTCTTTCTCTTAAAATATGTTGTAAATAAATAAACTTGCTCAATATTACCCACACCCTAATTCCCAAATTACGGCGTCAGCAAGGATCAAAAAGAACGTCTTCAAAAATACGCCCAGAAGCAAACGAACCACGGCAATCACGCAATCCCCATCGTTTTTTTTTTCAATCTGTTCATCGATGAATCCCAATCGTTTTCTTCAATCGTGATCTTGATTAAGGTAATATATCACTTTCTTTTAAGGTTTAGGGTTTACAAATTTTACAAAATAAACAGTTTCATGTTGATTGGTTCATATAGATCGATTGTTCATCATCCTTATCACACAATGGACGTCACTTTATGGTTTATTCGTAACATTCATGAGGAGTTTGATTCAATGGGTGTTTATGGTTCGTTCTTTTTCATAAAAAAACAAAGTCTTCAACTTCTTCTTGGTTGTCTTTTTGACTGGTAATTTAATCTCACGTTCTTCTGCTTTCTTACAGGTCAAAACTCTAATTTATTCTCATTGAAGGTGTACCATGGAGGTCGATTTAGTAAGTTACCATGGTGGTAAGATCAGTTTTGTTGACATGATTGATTCTGATGAATTTTCATTGCATGAGGTAAATTCTATGATACAAGAAATTGGTTATCCAAAAGATGAAGAGTTTTGCTACTATTTTAGGGATTCAAATCGTGACCTTGATTTTGGGTTAAAAGCTTTAAGGAATGACATGGATGTTATAGAGTTACTGAAATATGTTCCGAATAACAAGATCATTGAATTGTTCACCTCAACATCATCTCAAAATGATGTTTTTGGTGATAGCATAAGACATCTTACCCTTGAAAGGAATCAAAATGTTGGTGATCAAGGTATTGACTGCACTGTTGCTAATAACACCAATGTAGAAGAAGATGACATGGTTGATGATGCTTATGATGTTAAAACTAATTTTGAGGCAACTAATTTTGAGAATATAGATTTGATAGTTGATAAAGAAAATGACATTGTGGATGTTCAAGTTGATATGACTCATTTTAGATCAGCAGTTAACTCAAACTTGGAGTTAAGTGATGAAGAAGTTAATGATCTTGAATATGACAAGGTTGACCATGATGACTTTGATAGCTTAAGTGATGAAGATAATGATCCCCTTCTAAAAAGAAATATAAAAAAGCTTACGAAAATGAATAACAAGAAAATGAAGGACATTGGTCACAACAAAAGGACATGCAATGGTCAACGACAAAATGGTTAAGTTTTTTTAATGGTTAGTTTTTTAATATGCTTTGTAATTGTGACTTTGGTGGCTATCGTTTTACTAGCATTATGGCCAATTTTTGTTGCGCTGAACTAGGTTTGGTGGTCTATCATTTTGGCCAATTTTTGTTGCATTGACTGGCATTATGAATTTTTTGCCAATGCCTAGTGACTCTTTTTGACAATGCCTTGTTAACTTTTGTATTTTAATCTATCTAGTGAAATTACTTACAATGTTACATATTATAATTGCAGTAAAAACTTATATGTTGAAGATTTCATAATTTTTTGAATGAATTCATTTTCTTTTAAGCCAAGGGGACCCATTCTGTTAAGTTTGGCTCAAAATTGACCAGAACTAATAATTATTTTTATTTTTGTCATTTTTTATTAAGTGATGACCACAAATGAATTAATCACTTATTAAGTATTTTAGGAAAAAGACTAAAATAACCTTAGAGTTAATGGATAAATGGGATGGAGTTAGTGATGTGGACTAAAATGGCAAAAATGTGAGAACCACAATGTATCATAGACAATAAAAAAGGGTTTTGGACTAAAATGGAAATATTAAACAAACCACAGGGATGAAATAAGCACTTAACTCTTATCTTTTTAAATTTACATGATTATAGTAATACTAATAATATTAGTTATACCTTATTTTATATAGAAAAAGTTTAAAAATAAAAATTTATAAAAAAAGTTCTTATAACATATATATATATATATATATATATATATATAAAAGGATTATTTACATATATCCCCCTAATGAGAGTCTTAATTACATATTTACTGTGACAATTGTATTCGAGAATTTCGGTATCAATGATGTAAGCACATTTGGTCGTGCTTGAAATCCACATTGATTTAGCAAATTTAACTATTATAGGTTGATAGTATGCGAAAAATGGTGAACGTAGGCGAAAACCGTGAGCGAAACGGAGTTACGGATTGTCCGGAATCGCGAAACAAAGCAAAAATCAAAAATTGGACGAAATAGGAGTGGGGCGGTACGCCCCGAGTCACACGCCCAGCTGGGGCGGTGCGCCCGACGGCTTTTGAGTCAGCAAACATGTTTAAAGGATCATATTTCATCCAGAAGATTTTATTTTTTTTCTATCTCGAATTTCTTTCACTTCCAGACGTCCAAACACAT
Organism: Mikania micrantha; assembly: GCA_009363875.1. Taxonomy (NCBI): domain Eukaryota; kingdom Viridiplantae; phylum Streptophyta; class Magnoliopsida; order Asterales; family Asteraceae; genus Mikania; species Mikania micrantha. Next base: position 59,247 of record SZYD01001657.1, on the reverse strand, counting down.
ACTTTTTCATCCCAAACTCCATTTCAAAGGCTTTTAAACGTTCAGATCATCCCAAGGAACGAATCTACAAGCCCTGATCGTTGTTCTACGCGCAGAAATCCGTCAGATTAGGTAACAGTTCGTTTTAACTTTCTAGCTTGATTTTGATTGATTAGATCTTGTTTTTTTGAACGTAATGATTTAGTTAGGGTGGTTGATTATTGCCTAGATGATGGCTAGGATTGATTATAAACGAAGAACTTGATGCTTTAACGGGTAAATCCTTGTTTTGATCCGTTGTAATGCCTGGTTTGCATGAAATTATAACTATGATTATAATGGTTTAAACCATTTGATTATAACAATGTATGTGATTAGTTTGGTTAATCTTTGAAATGCAATGCTAAATTCAAGTGTTTCAAACTAATCACAATCATTACCATACTCATTGGAACGATTATCTGATGTTTATGATAACAATCAGATTAGTATGATAAACATGGTTGTTAAACCTATTCTAATGTTACATTGTGATATTTCATGATATTTGGGTAATCAATAACAAGGATTGGTCATTTCTAAGTCATTAATCTGTCTATAAATTGTTTTAACAATATAATCAACAACATTAACTATTTGGTTAATCCGATATTATTCTGATTAATCAAGGATGTCATCAATCTTGTATTAGGAACCTAATTCAGTGTAGGTTCCTACATTATCATACATTGTATGATATAACATTAAAATAACTAATTAAATATTAAACATAAGTTTGATGACTGTTAAGACAATGTCTTTGACATTAAACGTTCAACATAAATAACTCATTAAACATAAATAAATGCAGAATTTTTCTATTATTATCAGTTGTGTGACATTCTGCAACTTCTGAGTTATCAGGTGAGTTTCGTACAACCCCTTTTCTTTTTAATGTTTTATAAACACCGGTGTCTTACTGTGAAACTTTTCTTGAACATATGATATGTATCACTGTTATCTATATGATTTCAAGTGATCTGCTGAGAACTTGTGAATTTCATGGGATTGTGTTTGTAAACCAGAACTCTATCACAAAACTTAAAAGTCCTCATTCTTGAACTGTACTATCGGCTGACAACCCATTTGCTACGAGTTTGCAACTCCCCTTGCTGTGAATGTTTGTTACATGTTTCCAAAACTTCTTAATGTTGTGATAGGCATTAAGACAATAAGGCATAAGATATTACCAGTAGGTAATGTCTTCGAAGATCGTAAAGTCACGTCCGAAAGGAACTAGATATGGGTCCCATGGTTATCTTGAACTGAACACTTTGAGAACTTCCATATCATATCATATTGTTGAACATGAACGTTACGAACTCACCAGCTTTGTGCTGAAGTTTTAAACTTAAAATTTTTTGCAGGAAGACAGTGACCCACCGGGTGAGGCAGCACTCTAAACGCTTGTAATTAAATGTAACAGCAAGTGCCAGATCGTCCGGCAAGTCCGTACGGTATGTGTACTTTCACTGTATTCTATGTGTGCATACGTAAGCTTAAACAGTACTTGTATTAACAGAATCCTAAATACAAGAAATCGTTGTACGTATTTTCGTATAAACTTAAATACATTAAGTACAACGTACAATTGAAACATTAGTTGTGTTTATTAAGTGAAAACTTAATTACAGTTAACACAACTAAACATGAGAAACAACGAAAATAATTTAATAAAATTAAATAAATAACATTTTACAATTTTGAAACTCATCAAAATAATTAAATTACATTCTTTTATTTAAACTATTTAATTTGCGCGTAAAAATCCGGTTACGCGACGAAGTTACGAACCGAGCAACCGAAATGGACCCAGACACCACATGGGATATAAAAGGCCTAATGATTGTGTTTTTCCTCATTTTTCACCCTACAATTCTTTTTCTCTCTCTCATTTCCGGCTAGAAGCAAAAACCCTCAAATTTCAATTTCAATTGATCATAACTTCTTCATTCCTTAACGAAAATCAGTGATTCTTGAACCCACGCGAAGCCCTCGACGAGCTCTACATGAAAGTACAACAGATCTAAAGATTTGGCCACCGAATCGTGAGGTATAATGTGTGAAAGACCCCGAAAATTAGGGTTTTCGTGGTCTTGCTTGAACCATCACCTTCTCCGGTTCTACACCATTTCCACAGCTCTATCCCTTCGAACACTGATCTTAGCATTTCACAGACCACCTTTGGACCAAGCTGGAACCGGTTGGAGCCATCTGGGAGTTCGAACGGCCGAATGAGTCACTCAGGCGGTCGAATGACCTAGGGTCGAACCACCTGAGTTCGAATGAGCTCCACATTCGCTGCCCACTCTTTCGGCTAAACCTCTCCACATTCGACAGTTCTTCAGTCGCCACCCATGTCTCATTCGAACCACCTTCATTCGCCATCCCCTCCACCATTCGACCCCTACTCAATCGGGCTAAGCCAACCTCATTCGGCAAGCACCTTCAATCGCCAGTTGTTCATTCGACCAGTATTCCATTCGTCATATTCTAGTCACTCGGTCAGGCCACTTCATTCGACAATCATGATTCAGTCGACCACCACTATGTTGCTTAGTCAAGCGGTTTCCATTGCATCCTCAACCCTAGCTACCAGTTTGGCCCAACAGAAAGTATTCAGACCCAGAAAGAGTTCACTTGGCACAACCTGATTATTGTGGTCCAAAAGACTTAGCCAGCCCAAGGTTTTTCTGTGTGGCCCAGTTCCCTCGGCCCACTTCTGGCCCAGATTTCTTTCACTCAAGCCCAATAGACTGCTTGGCCCAACTCCATCCCTTAGCTCAAACAAAAAAAAAACCAATCGGCCCAGTGTATTGGCCAGGCCCAACAGTGACTCACGGCCCACTTCTTTGGTCACCTAGATAGCCATCTGACCATGCCATCTAATCGACCTAAGGCTGGCTTAAGGCTGTTGTGCGGCTATATATCTTCTTAGGCCCACCTCACCACATTGAGGCCCAACACTAGCCTATGACTCACTACCTTGGCATAAGGCCCACTATTTGATTCAGATATTTGTTGAGGCCCATGAACATTCGGCCCAATGGACTTTCGACCCCCAAAGTTCAAAAGCTAATCTAGCAACTTAAACAAATTAGTTATAACAAGTTACATGAGATTATTAACCTAATCTATTACAAAGGTGACAAGATTTTGGGTTTAGTTCTTAAAGCTTAAAAAACAATGACATTTTGAATACATAAACCCATGGTTAAGAGTTAAAAATCATGGGACAATTACGATACAAGTAGAGGTTACAAGATGTTACTGAGTACAAATGATTAATCTAAAACCTAAGCCTTAAAACATTAAAGCAAGTTGAACATAACTCAAAATGACAAATCCTACTAATTTTGATATAGTTGGGATAAGAAGTGTCAAAACACATGCCAATTGAAATAAGGGCCGAATGACAACCAAGACCTACGAGTGTTAGCCAAATTTGATGGCTAACACATACACACACACAAATTATTATAATTATGTGACAATTTACAAACAAACGTGAAATCAATACAGGATCGTGAAAGCACACTCAAGTACAATCAAGAGCGCGTACATTCTCGTTTAAGCTAAGTCAACCCCAATCGCAACAAAGTGAGTTCATATGCCCCTTTTACCTTAATCTTAACTGATTTTAACTCTCGGGGCTGAGAAACATGTTTACTTTTATTTATTTAAAAGTTTGCTTAACATGTTATTTATACTTTGATTCTGATAATATTAAATGGTTTATTATCGCCTATCATTGTATGCATGCTTGTATGATTATGAGATAACAGGGAAACTCATATGTTTATGTTAAGATAATTTCTTAATTTTCTCTACATCATAATAACTTGGTTATAAGATTGAAACTTATAACACTTAGTTATTTCCACATGATCAAATATTTAAACAACTTACACTTAATTGTATAACGAGAACATTCCCACACGGATACTTTGGGAAAGCATGGATTCAGTAAATGACGATTCTTATCATTTACAGTAAATGACGATCATGATAACGTAACTTCATGGGATTCTTGTCATTTACACATATTTAACATAACGTAATAAGACAAGTTCTTATTCGACTTGTTAAACACACGAGAACATTCCCACACGGATACTTTGGGAAAGCATGGATTCAGTAAATGACGATTCTTATCATTTACAGTAAATGACGATCATGATAACGTAACTTCATGGGATTCTTGTCATTTACACATATTTAACATAACGTAATAAGACAAGTTCTTATTCGACTTGTTAAACACACGAGAACATTCCCACACGGATACTTTGGGAACGTATGGATTCAGTAAATGACGATTCTTATCATTTACAGTAAATGACGATCATGATAACGTAACTTCATGGGATTCTTGTCATTTACACCCGATTATCATAACGTAGTAAGACAAGTTCTTATTCGACTTTGTTAATCACATGAGACAATCCCACACGGAAACTTTGGGATCACACGGCGGGATAGGAGAGAATGGAATGCATTTTAATCTGATTACGTGAGGATTCAAAATGGATTCCATTCGGATTCTATACGTTGCATTTGGAGACATATGATGAACAGTTAACTAATACTTTTAATTAAATTAAAAGTGTATCATAAAAGTTAACCTCACAAGTAATAGAATAATATAAGGATCAGATTTAAATAATCTAAATTCCTTAATTTGATGAGGGTTTATCAATACTTCGGTTTGATAACAAAACCCCTCTTACCATATCATTATTCTACACATGCTGATACAATGGACAATACAGATAGTCGGGAAGTGGATATCTTTAGTTGTATCGCAAGTGGTGTGGAGTTTGGTTAAGTATGTGGTGGGATAGCGTCTGGGCTTGACCCTTTCGTGATTCCCTATATATAAACATACTTAGCTAGGCGATATACTACTTGTACATATAACTAAGGAGAGGCCATTGGGTGGAACAGATGAACAAATATACAAGCAACAGATATAACAGTTAATACATTGTGAATGTGTGCATGATCAGTTCAATGGTTTTCAATTGACTTACTTATGAACTCACCAACCTAGTGTTGACTTTGTTTAAATTACATGTTTTCTCAGGTGACGGACAGGTGTAGACACTATATGCAAATGATAAGCTAGTGGACTCATAGAAGACCTAGCTTTCTTTTGATTGCATACATTTTGATATGACAGAATACTGAATCACTTTTGTATATCTTGTACAGATCAAGATATAAACTCATTGATTCTTTTTGATTAGATTTACTTAGTTAAATTATGAAGTACAATGTAATTTAACTTTGTAATTCTATTTCATGTCACGAATAGTATTTCTCATTTATATCTCATGTGCTATGTAAACAATCTGATCATTTGATTATCAACACAATGATATCGCGCCCCGGGAACATTCCGCCCGACGGGAAAACACGATCCGTTCCCGCCGGCCCGGGGTGTGACAGATTGGTATCAGAGCCATGGTTATAGAGAAATATAGGTCATATTACTTAAACGGTTTGGCCTAGACTATAACCTAGGGACCCTCATGTAGAGTTCTTATAATATAGGATTCTATTTGCATATGTCTTCTGCTTCTGATCACTGCACTAACCGATTTTCTTTCGGTTATGATCAGAATGCCGCCACGAAGACAACCACCTCTATTACCGCTGACTCAAGGTTCAGCTCCGCACTCTTCGACACCGACACCGCCAGACTCTCCGACACAAGTACCTCCACCTCCTCCTCCGCCACCACCAGCGTATCAGTTGGACCCTGCTACTGTGGCACTGGCTACTCTTCTTACAAGCCAACTGAGGGAAGTGATTCCAGAGATGATGAATCGGATCAACAACAACAACAGTAACAACGTTGCTAACTCATCTGGAGAAGGCAGCGGTAACACCAGACAGAGTCAGGACTATGCCTACAAGAACTTTATAGGCTGCAAGCCACCCAGTTTCAGTGGTAGCGAGGGTGCAGTCGGACTGATCCAGTGGATTGAGAAGATGGAGGCTACCCTCGACATCAGTGGCTGTCCTGAACAGAATAGAGTAAAGTATGCTGCTGGATCATTTAGCAAGCGAGCGTTAACCTGGTGGAACGCTCAGGTTTCAATCAGAGGCCGGGATGAGGCCCAGGCCATGCCGTGGAACGAATTCAAGGCGATGTTGAGGGCAGAGTTTTGCCCAAGAAATGAACTGAAAAAGGTTGAGACTGAACTACTCAATCTGGAGATGATTGGTGCTGGGCATCTGGCCTACACCACACGATTTCATGAGTTAGCCACTCTGGCACCGGATGTGGTGCCAACACTTGAGAAGAGAATTGAGCGGTATGTTGGTGGATTACCGCCCAGTATCCGAGGTCATGTGATTTCTGCTCACCCTACCACCATGGAATTAGCTGTTACACTGTCAGCATCCCTGACAGATATGATGGTTGCCTCTGGAGCATTCAAGAAGGAGGCTGACTCAGCCAAGGCTGGAACTTCCAAGAAGTCGGACAAACGTCCGGCTAAGAGACAAAAGGTGGCCAGAAACTTTGCTGCCACTACTCAAGCTCCAATGCGCAACCAACCACCACCATTGGAGATCAGGAAGCCATACACTGGCACTGCACCTTTGTGCAACTCATGCCAGTACCATCATCTACCAAATATTCCGTGCAGACACTGCACCAACTGTGGAAGATTTGGTCACACAGCAAACTACTGCAGGAGTCAGAGGACTCAGAACAGAAACAACAATGCAGCCACTGCTGCTGCTGCTACCGATCACAGGTCTTGCTACAACTGTGGTGAACCTGGTCACTTCTCTCGGGATTGCCCTAAGAGAAATCAACAACAGGCTCAAGCACCAAGAGGAAGAGCCTTTCAGATCGGAGCAGCTGCTGCTAGACAGGACCCGAATGTCATTACGGGTACATTTCTTCTATCTGATTTTTATGCATCTATATTATTTGACACTGGTGCGGATCAGAGTTTTATCTCATCCGATTTTGCTAGCCATCTTAATCATGCTGAGGAATCATTAGACTCCCCTTATAGAATTGAGATAGCTAATGGCAAACAGATTACAGTTGACACAGTACTTAGGAATTGCCCACTAACACTTGGTGATCATACATTTTCCATCGACTTGATACCGATGGAACTGGGCAGTTTCGATGTTATCATTGGAATGGATTGGCTATCTCTTAACCGAGTTGAGTTCATCTGTTCCGATAAGCTCCTACGTATTCCTATGGAGAACAATGAAGTCTTGGAGATTCGTGGAGATCAAGCGAAACGCAGTGTCAAGATAATCTCGTGCATGAAAGCTCGCAAGTGCTTACGGAAACAATGTGTTGCATTTTTAGCTCATGTGATTCAGAAAGACAAGAAGACAATCAAGATTCAAGAGGTGCCAATTGTTAGAGATTTTGCAGAAGTATTTCCGGACGACTTACCGGGACTGCCACCTGAGAGATCAGTACAGTTCCGAATCGATTTGATTCCGGGAGCAACTCCTGTAGCTAAGTCTCCCTACAGACTCGCACCATCGGAGATGCAAGAGTTGTCTAACCAGTTGCAAGAACTTCTCGATAAAGGATTCATCCGACCGAGCTTTTCCCCGTGGGGAGCTCCTGTTCTTTTTGTCAAAAAGAAGGATGGAACTTTCAGAATGTGCATTGATTATCAAGAGCTCAACAAACTCACCATCAAGAATCGGTACCCGTTACCGAGGATTGATGATTTGTTTGATCAGTTACAGGGAGCACAGTATTTTTCAAAGATAGACCTGAGATCAGGTTATCATCAGCTCCGGATACAAGAGGAAGACATACCAAAGACGGCCTTTCGTACCCGATATGGACATTATGAATTCATGGTGATGCCATTTGGATTAACGAACGCACCGGCGGTGTTCATGGACTTGATGAACCGGGTGTGCAAGCCGTATCTAGATCAGTTTGTGATCGTCTTCATCGACGATATACTGATTTACTCAAAGAACGAGAAAGAACATGAACAACATCTCAGGACAGTTTTGGAGCTTCTAAAAGAAGAACAACTCTATGCCAAATTCTCTAAATGTGAATTTTGGTTAAGGGAAGTTCAGTTTTTGGGTCACGTGATTAACAGTAATGGTATTCATGTGGATCCTGCCAAGATAGAAGCGATTAAGAATTGGGATGTGCCTACGACACCGACAGAGATTCGATCATTTTTGGGATTGGCAGGTTATTACCGGAGATTCATTTCGAACTTCTCTAAGATAGCCTTGCCTCTCACCAAACTCACACAGAAGTCTGAACCTTTTGTGTGGACTCATAAACAAGAAGAGGCATTCCAGACATTGAAACAAAGATTGTGCAATGCTCCAATTCTAACACTTCCAGAAGGCAGTGATGACTTTGTGGTCTATTGTGATGCTTCCCATCAAGGACTCGGATGTGTTTTGATGCAACGAGACAAAGTCATTGCTTATGCCTCACGACAGCTGAAGATACACGAGAAGAATTACACGACACATGATCTTGAACTGGGAGCTGTTGTATTTGCTTTAAAGATTTGGAGACACTACCTCTATGGTACCAAATGCACTATCTTCACAGATCACAAGAGTTTACAACACATATTTGATCAGAAGGAGCTTAACATGAGACAGAGACGTTGGGTTGAGCTCCTGAACGATTACGATTGTGTGATCAAATACCATCCGGGCAAAGCAAATGTTGTGGCAGATGCTTTGAGTCGGAAAGAAAGAGTCAAACCCTTACGCGTTCGCGCTATGGGAATGACGGTGCAAACAAGTTTGAGAGATCACATTTTACAAGCACAACGAGAAGCAGTGGCAAGAAACAATCTGAAACGCGAGCTCGATTGTGGAGCCGAGAAACATTTTGAGACAAGACAGGATGGAGTTATCTACTATCTGGATCGTGTTTGGATTCCGACAGTAGATGAACTTCGAACACTTATCCTTGACGAGGCACACAAGTCACATTACTCAGTTCATCCTGGTGCCGATAAGATGTACCAAGATCTTAGGTCATTTTATTGGTGGCCGGGCATGAAGAAAGACATTGCCACTTATGTTGGCAAATGTCTCACATGTGCCAAAGTCAAAGCTGAACACCAGAAACCTTCGGGTTTGCTGGAACAACCAGAGATACCACAATGGAAGTGGGAACAAATAGCTATGGATTTCATTACCAAGCTACCCCGCACTTCCAGCGGACATGATTCGATTTGGGTCATCATTGATAGATTGACCAAGTCCGCACATTTCTTACCGATCAGAGAAACGTACAAGATGGAGAAACTTGCAAGACTATACATTGATGAGATAGTAGTAAGGCATGGTGTGCCATTGTCTATTATCTCAGACCGGGACAGTCGATTCACTTCGCGGTTCTGGCAATCATTGCAACAATCCTTAGGGACAAGTGTTAACTTGAGCACTGCTTATCATCCACAAACGGATGGACAAAGCGAGCGCACTATTCAAACCCTAGAGGATATGTTGAGAACATGCATCCTAGACTTCGGTGGAAGTTGGGACACACATTTACCACTTATTGAGTTCTCCTACAATAATAGCTACCACAGCAGCATTGGATGTGCTCCATTTGAAGCACTCTACGGTAGAAAATGTCGGTCTCCAATTTGTTGGACCGAAGTGGGAGACAACAGAATAACTGGGCCTGAACTTATTCAGGAAACTACTGATAAGATAGCCCAGATACAACAACGATTACAAGCAACACGTAGCCGCCAAAAGAGTTACGCAGACAAACGGCGCAAGCCTTTGGAATTCGATGTGGGCGACCGAGTCATGTTGAAAGTGTCCCCATGGAAAGGCGTAGTTCGTTTTGGGGCTAAAGGCAAACTAGCACCTCGGTATGTCGGACCGTTTGAGATTACTCAACGCATAGGTCCTGTGGCATACAGACTCAGACTCCCTGACGAACTCAGCGGAGTACATGATGTGTTTCACGTATCAAATCTCAAGAGGTGTCTAGCAGATGAAACATTGATCATACCGTTGGAAGAGATACAGATTGATGAACAACTACATTTTATCGAAGAACCTGTAGAGATTATGGAACGTGAAGTCAAGAGACTGAAACGAAGCCGTATCCCTATTGTAAAGGTTCGATGGAACTCCAAGCGTGGACCAGAGTTTACCTGGGAACGCGAGGACAACATGAAAGCAAAGTATCCCCATTTGTTCGAGAATTGAAACCGACTTTGATGCTTAAATTTCGGGACGAAATTTCTTTAACAAGGGGAGACTGTAACAGCAAGTGCCAGATCGTCCGGCAAGTCCGTACGGTATGTGTACTTTCACTGTATTCTATGTGTGCATACGTAAGCTTAAACAGTACTTGTATTAACAGAATCCTAAATACAAGAAATCGTTGTACGTATTTTCGTATAAACTTAAATACATTAAGTACAACGTACAATTGAAACATTAGTTGTGTTTATTAAGTGAAAACTTAATTACAGTTAACACAACTAAACATGAGAAACAACGAAAATAATTTAATAAAATTAAATAAATAACATTTTACAATTTTGAAACTCATCAAAATAATTAAATTACATTCTTTTATTTAAACTATTTAATTTGCGCGTAAAATCCGGTTACGCGACGAAGTTACGAACCGAGCAACCGAAATGGACCCAGACACCACATGGGATATAAAAGGCCTAATGATTGTGTTTTTCCTCATTTTCACCCTACAATTCTTTTTCTCTCTCTCATTTCCGGCTAGAAGCAAAAACCCTCAAATTTCAATTTCAATTGATCATAACTTCTTCATTCCTTAACGAAAATCAGTGATTCTTGAACCCACGCGAAGCCCTCGACGAGCTCTACATGAAAGTACAACAGATCTAAAGATTTGGCCACCGAATCGTGAGGTATAATGTGTGAAAGACCCCGAAAATTAGGGTTTTCGTGGTCTTGCTTGAACCATCACCTTCTCCGGTTCTACACCATTTCCACAGCTCTATCCCTTCGAACACTGATCTTAGCATTTCACAGACCACCTTTGGACCAAGCTGGAACCGGTTGGAGCCATCTGGGAGTTCGAACGGCCGAATGAGTCACTCAGGCGGTCGAATGACCTAGGGTCGAACCACCTGAGTTCGAATGAGCTCCACATTCGCTGCCCACTCTTTCGGCTAAACCTCTCCACATTCGACAGTTCTTCAGTCGCCACCCATGTCTCATTCGAACCACCTTCATTCGCCATCCCCTCCACCATTCGACCCCTACTCAATCGGGCTAAGCCAACCTCATTCGGCAAGCACCTTCAATCGCCAGTTGTTCATTCGACCAGTATTCCATTCGTCATATTCTAGTCACTCGGTCAGGCCACTTCATTCGACAATCATGATTCAGTCGACCACCACTATGTTGCTTAGTCAAGCGGTTTCCATTGCATCCTCAACCCTAGCTACCAGTTTGGCCCAACAGAAAGTATTCAGACCCAGAAAGAGTTCACTTGGCACAACCTGATTATTGTGGTCCAAAAGACTTAGCCAGCCCAAGGTTTTTCTGTGTGGCCCAGTTCCCTCGGCCCACTTCTGGCCCAGATTTCTTTCACTCAAGCCCAATAGACTGCTTGGCCCAACTCCATCCCTTTAGCTCAAACAAAAAAAAAACCAATCGGCCCAGTGTATTGGCCAGGCCCAACAGTGACTCACGGCCCACTTCTTTGGTCACCTAGATAGCCATCTGACCATGCCATCTAATCGACCTAAGGCTGGCTTAAGGCTGTTGTGCGGCTATATATCTTCTTAGGCCCACCTCACCACATTGAGGCCCAACACTAGCCTATGACTCACTACCTTGGCATAAGGCCCACTATTTGATTCAGATATTTGTTGAGGCCCATGAACATTCGGCCCAATGGACTTTCGACCCCCAAAGTTCAAAAGCTAATCTAGCAACTTAAACAAATTAGTTATAACAAGTTACATGAGATTATTAACCTAATCTATTACAAAGGTGACAAGATTTTGGGTTTAGTTCTTAAAGCTTAAAAACAATGACATTTTGAATACATAAACCCATGGTTAAGAGTTAAAAATCATGGGACAATTACGATACAAGTAGAGGTTACAAGATGTTACTGAGTACAAATGATTAATCTAAAACCTAAGCCTTAAAACATTAAAGCAAGTTGAACATAACTCAAAATGACAAATCCTACTAATTTTGATATAGTTGGGATAAGAAGTGTCAAAACACATGCCAATTGAAATAAGGGCCGAATGACAACCAAGACCTACGAGTGTTAGCCAAATTTGATGGCTAACACATACACACACACGAATTATTATAATTATGTGACAATTTACAAACAAACGTGAAATCAATACAGGATCGTGAAAGCACACTCAAGTACAATCAAGAGCGCGTACATTCTCGTTTAAGCTAAGTCAACCCCAATCGCAACAAAGTGAGTTCATATGCCCCTTTTACCTTAATCTTAACTGATTTTAACTCTCGGGGCTGAGAAACATGTTTACTTTTTATTTATTTAAAAGTTTGCTTAACATGTTATTTATACTTTGATTCTGATAATATTAAATGGTTTATTATCGCCTATCATTGTATGCATGCTTGTATGATTATGAGATAACAGGGAAACTCATATGTTTATGTTAAGATAATTTCTTAATTTTCTCTACATCATAATAACTTGGTTATAAGATTGAAACTTATAACACTTAGTTATTTCCACATGATCAAATATTTAAACAACTTACACTTAATTGTATAACGAGAACATTCCCACACGGATACTTTGGGAAAGCATGGATTCAGTAAATGACGATTCTTATCATTTACAGTAAATGACGATCATGATAACGTAACTTCATGGGATTCTTGTCATTTACACATATTTAACATAACGTAATAAGACAAGTTCTTATTCGACTTGTTAAACACACGAGAACATTCCCACACGGATACTTTGGGAAAGCATGGATTCAGTAAATGACGATTCTTATCATTTACAGTAAATGACGATCATGATAACGTAACTTCATGGGATTCTTGTCATTTACACATATTTAACATAACGTAATAAGACAAGTTCTTATTCGACTTGTTAAACACACGAGAACATTCCCACACGGATACTTTGGGAACGTATGGATTCAGTAAATGACGATTCTTATCATTTACAGTAAATGACGATCATGATAACGTAACTTCATGGGATTCTTGTCATTTACACCCGATTATCATAACGTAATAAGACAAGTTCTTATTCGACTTTGTTAATCACATGAGACAATCCCACACGGAAACTTTGGGATCACACGGCGGGATAGGAGAGAATGGAATGCATTTTAATCTGATTACGTGAGGATTCAAAATGGATTCCATTCGGATTCTATACGTTGCATTTGGAGACATATGATGAACAGTTAACTAATACTTTTAATTAAATTAAAAGTGTATCATAAAAGTTAACCTCACAAGTAATAGAATAATATAAGGATCAGATTTAAATAATCTAAATTCCTTAATTTGATGAGGGTTTATCAATACTTCGGTTTGATAACAAAACCCCTCTTACCATATCATTATTCTACACATGCTGATACAATGGACAATACAGATAGTTGGGAAGTGGATATCTTTAGTTGTATCGCAAGTGGTGTGGAGTTTGGTTAAGTATGTGGTGGGATAGCGTCTGGGCTTGACCCTTTCGTGATTCCCTATATATAAACATACTTAGCTAGGCGATATACTACTTGTACATATAACTAAGGAGAGGCCATTGGGTGGAACAGATGAACAAATATACAAGCAACAGATATAACAGTTAATACATTGTGAATGTGTGCATGATCAGTTCAATGGTTTTCAATTGACTTACTTATGAACTCACCAACCTAGTGTTGACTTTGTTTAAATTACATGTTTTCTCAGGTGACGGACAGGTGTAGACACTATATGCAAATGATAAGCTAGTGGACTCATAGAAGACCTAGCTTTCTTTTGATTGCATACATTTTGATATGACAGAATACTGAATCACTTTTGTATATCTTGTACAGATCAAGATATAAACTCATTGATTCTTTTTGATTAGATTTACTTAGTTAAATTATGAAGTACAATGTAATTTAACTTTGTAATTCTATTTCATGTCACGAATAGTATTTCTCATTTATATCTCATGTGCTATGTAAACAATCTGATCATTTGATTATCAACACAATGATATCGCGCCCCGGGAACATTCCGCCCGACGGGAAAACACGATCCGTTCCCGCCGGCCCGGGGTGTGACATTAAATAAATTAGATAATGTAATAAACTTAGTTCATATAATGTAATGTTGGTTGTGATTACGACATCCTTGTAATATATTTACTTTAAGTTAATCTGTGTGTTGTGATACCGGATCAAGTAAGTCACACCTCATCTCTGAGACATCACCACTATGCTTCCGCAACCTTCTCAGAGTGACGAATGACATCATCTCAGGTGACGAGAGGTGGGGGTGTGACAGGGTGGTATCAGAGCCACATGTTATAGAGAATTAGGTTGACTTGGATACCTAGACTATAACCATAGGCTCGAATAGTGACACAGAGAGCACCGAACATAACTAACGAACAAAACTTGTTTTGAATTAAGCCAGGATAATCAGGTGGTACAAATTCCAGTTATGAGTGGCCAGCATAACTGAAATTTGCAACACGTGTGCGTTCTAGTTTGATTTTATTCAAGCAGAACATTAATAATTAGAAGGACGAGTAGTTGCTTTGTGATAGGAAGAGACATCATATCATGTTCATGTTGAATATTGTTATTCAATATTTATTTCATGGTACTGATTAGAAATTTTGTTTGTACAGCGATGGCCAATCCACCTGAGCATTATATTTACCAGAGGTTTCCATATGTTCTACTTGATGACATACCAAGCTCGAGTTCGGGTTCTGATTCTGATCCTACCGAGGCGACTTCGTTTGCATCACAGACTGCACCACTGGTGCCACACACACCATCACCTATACCAGCTACGCCACCACCACCATCAGTCCCATCTATTTCACCTAGACATTCTCAGGCTCCGCTTGAGGATGCATCAGCACAGAGGAGATAGAGCCCCTCACCTCAGAGGGTGCCGGTTTGGGACGGACTTAGAAGAATGCGGGGCCAAGCCCACAAGACTACAGGGTTACCTCTGCAGCGACAGATGGCTCCTAGGGATGAGCCTAACACTATACATGAGGTTGGAGAATCCTCCCATCAAGCTGAGCTGAGGGCGCAGTTGCAGCAAGTCACTCAGGACTTGCAGGGGACACATCAGAGCCTGCAGCAGTGTCAGGCTACAGTAGAGGATACTCGCATGACTGTATTGGAGATCCTTACTTCCCACTTGACCCTTATGGATCAAGTGAAGGCTTTAGATACTGACGCTAGAGCGTGGAGAGTAGCGGTTGAGGACAGACTGAGGATGACTTGGGGACAGATCGTGCTTGCTGCATTCTGGCGGCAAGTGGCGTTGATGAGGGAGAGATGGGTGAGGATGAGAGAGGTAGTGAGGGTTGGAGCTGTGAGAGTGATAGAGGGTGTGAGGAGACTGAGCATGGAGGCGAGGATGATAGTATTGGCTATAGTATTGGCGACTATAGCCATTGTGATGGCATGTTTACCGTACTTTTTACGGTAAGGTATCATATGGGTGTGCATGTTTTGGGATCATCATTGTAGATATCATCAGTAGCATACGGATAGGTTGGGAGTGGGATGTTTGGGGGATGCTTTTTATTGTAAAATAGATCCCCGGTATCTAGTTGTAATGTGATGAGTTTCTGGCAGTCTATGTATAAACTCTTTATGGTTGTACAAAACTATGATAGCAATAAAATGGTTGTTTATGTATATCTATATGCGTAATATGTTATGTATGTGATGTTTGAACTAAGTATCAATGTCAAACTTGTGTGAACTATAAACAGAACTATAAGAACATTTGTGTGAGAACTTATCTAATGACTGTATGACAACGTAAAATTCCTTGTGGGCTATACTCTCGTAAAATACCTTGTGGGGTATACTCTCGTAAAATACCTTGTGGGGTATACTCTCGTAAAATACCTTGTGTGGTATACTCACGTAAAATAGCTTGTGTGGTATAGTCTCGTAAAATACCTTGTGTGGTATACTCTCGTAAAATACCTTGTGTGGTATACTTTCGTAAAATACCTTGTGTGGTATTCCATTTATGGTCTGTATGACACGTATTAAAGTCTTGTATGTTAATATCTCAAAAACTCATGTTATAATAAATCGAAAAACCAGTAATGTTGTATTTACATCTATATTAGTGTCACAATATTGTATGTTGTGTGATACTATAACATGTTTCTGAAATAACATGACTGAGTATAACTACGAACATTTGTGTGATCTTTGTGTACTGAGAACATGTCTGAACTATATCAACGTAGTTATACTATATTTTCTTATAATCACATTTAAACATAAAATTTCAGTGTAACTGAATATGATTGAATTGATGTGATCGAACGGGTTATATCTTTGATGTTCTTGAACTGACCTGAGTTTGTCTGCATGTGAGCAGAACAATGGCTCCTAAAAGAGGTCGACCAGCTACGAAAGCTACCAAGAACGTTACAAACCCTGAAATGAATCAAGTCCCACCTGTGAACATTGAATCAAATCCGGATCCACGTGTTAATCCGGAAGCGAACATGGTTCCACCTGAAAATTTGGAGACAAATATTGTTTCACCTGTGAACCCTGAAGTGAACATTATTCCACCTGCTGGTGCAAGTGGATCTGAATCAAATGAAGCGATGATAGCGCGAATAGTGAGAGAACAACTATCAGCTTGTGGTGTTTTAACACAACACCAACCACATATCACTGCAGGTTCTCGTGGGGATCATGATCATGTAGAACATAACGCTACTGGTGGCCACGTGGAAACTCATAATACCACCAGTGCAACAACCACAAAAACAACTGCTCCTGATCCACCACAACAAGGATGTACTTACAAGAACTTTGCTTCCTGCAACCCTCCTACTTTCACGGGCAAAGAAGGAGTGTCTGGACTTATAAGGTGGATTGAGGAGATGGAAACAAAACTCAAAATCAGCCAATGTTTGGCAGAGCATAAGGTGTCTTATGCTGCTTGTTCTTTGAAGGAATCAGCTTTAACCTGGTGGAATACCCAGGCAAAAACTTTGGGCTCAGCTACAGTTGACTCTATGGGCTGGAACGATTTTAAAACTCTGATTATGTCAGAGTACTGCCCAATCACTGAAATCCAAAAGCTCCAGGAGGAATTCTGGAATCATTCGATGGTCGGTGCTGATTGTTTAGCTTATACCGATCGTTTTCATGAACTTACTTGCTTACTTCCCAATATGTTTCCTACAGATCAGCTTTGATTGAGAAGTATATCAAAGGTCTGGCCGGTTCCCCAGATTCGGGGAATGGTAACTGCAGCTGAACCTACAACTCTGAAACGTACAATTCTTTTGACCACTAAGTTTACCGATGAGGCGGTAAGGAGTGGTAATTTGTCCACATGTTCATCTCGTTATTGATCACCTGTTATCTCATGTATAGAATAATATAATAACAAAGGTTTAGTTATCAAACCGAAGTATTGATAACCCTTTTTATGCGTTAAGGATATTAGATTTATCTAATCTGATCCTTGTATTATTCTATTACTTGTGTGGTTAACTGTTAATCACTTTAAGTATTAAGAGTGTTAGTTAACCAATTGAATATTTGTTCTCAACTTAAAGTGCATAGTGCATAAAAGGAATCCATTGCAATCCTCACGTAATCAGATTACAATGCATCCGATTTACCTCTACCACTTTGTATTACCGTAGGCCTCATCGAAACGGTTACTAGAAATATAACATGAGAGAAAATAAATTCCTCAGTCTACTAGTCAACGGTTAACGATGGATTAATTACTTATCACTGCAGATTAATACCACCATGTGTCGCTTCCCAGAACCTGACTTGAAGTGGCCCTGTCACCGGGCATACGTTACCGGCCAATGAATCAATACGATCAACATACTAGCCCTACAAGCTAGAGGTTTGTCAAACCTATGGTACCACTATGCTATCTTCGGTTTAGTCGTGTCAAACTAACTGGTCAGCGAATTATAGGGTCTTACATGTTCAACTTGAACAATTGGCACATGATATAAGTGATATAATACAACAGGTCAATAGTAACTAATTGTAATTGTATTCATCCGTGTTATTGTTCTCAATGTCATATGTTCTCCGTGTTATTAACAAAGTTAAATAAGAACTTGTCTTATTACATTATGTTAATTATTTGAGTGAATGATGTTGTTATCATGAAGTTACATTATCATGATTATCATCCTTTGTTCCATGTTCTCCTGAAATATATGTTGAGTTGTAAAGCTAAGTGTTAAAAGGACTTGTCCTATTACACTTACTTAACTCCTGTATCGAATGTTATTACAAAAATACATAGTATCTTTATAACATACCTATGTTTGACTGTGATTATTCCAATGCTTGTTTTTGTAAGAATAACTAAGTGTTATAAGATGAAATCTTACAACTATGTTATTATAATGAGTTGATGAACTAGTAAGATATATTATCTTGTTCATCTGATTATTCCTGTCATATCATGATCATACAAGCATGCATACAAAGATGAGCGATAATAGGCAATTTGTATTATCTAAAATCACTGTAATAGTAATATGTTAAGAAAAACTTTTAAATAATTAAAAGTAAGCATGTTTCTCAGCCCCAAGAGTTTAAAATCAGTTAAGATTAAAGAAAAAGGGGCATATGAACTCACCTTATGATCGAAGTGGTTGACTTAGCTTAAAAGAAGGATGCACGCGCTCTTGATTGTATTTGCGTTTGTTTTCACGTTCCTGTATTGATTTCATGTTGTTGGATCTTATAAGTCTAAGTTAATAAGATCTGTGTGCGTGTATGTGTTAGCCCTGTTGTTGGCTAACACTTGTGAGTCACGGTCTTGATTCGGCCCTTATTTCACATGTCATAGATTGTTATTATAATGTGACTTTATGTTGTGTGTTTAGACTTACTTCACCCTTGTATAAGCTTCATGTTTTGAGATTGTTAAATTCATGAAATCAAAATCATGACCACTTTTGTAGTAATTTACCCAATTGTTAACATATTCAAACATACAATGTTCTTGTCTTCAATAAACCACCTTTGTGATAGAAAAGTATCGTATATATAATCTCATTCGCGTTATTCTAGCGTGTTAATTTATGTAATAAACCATGTGGGCCGAATCCTTTGGGCCGAAATATCCTTAAGGCCCGAAACAGTGGAATGGGCCAGAAGGCCGCCTTGGGCCGAATAACTAAGGTGGGCCGATCTGCAGGTGTTATGGCCAACTATTGGACCCAAGGGATCCACATGGATCAAGTCTATGTGTGTTGGGCCACTCAGCATCTTTCCTGGACCGACTGGTTGGGCTGCTAAGTGTTTGGGCCTGATCAAATTTATGTGGGCCGATGGAATAAACATTGGGCTAAAGGATCTGGTTGGATCGAAGGTGTGGGTGTGTTGGGTCGAAAGTAATAGGCTATTGGGCCGGTTGAAATGTAGCATAAATTAGATGATCTTGAGTTTGTTAAGTTTGAGCATGAACTAATTAACTGGGTATCAACACCTCCAGCCCAGCGAACCTATTTAGGTTGAGTGATCAAGGTTCGACCATGCCTAATAGTAGTAGGGTTCGACTAGGTCCACCTGGGTTCGGCGGCTGCATAGGTTCGTGGATCATTATGGCTAGCAATGGGGTTCGGCATTGTGACCATGGTTTGGCTAGAGTTTGACTCGCCATCAAGGTTCGTGGGAGCCAAGGGTTCGCCGAGGTGATTAGGGTTCGTGGGACTTGGTACCGAAGTAGGGTTTGCTGCATAACATTAGGGTTCGTTTAAGGCAAAGGTTCGTTCATCCTGTAAGGTTTTTCTAGGGCTAGGTGGTTCGGTGGTTGTGGATGGCAACAGGTTCGTGGAGTGCATGTGAGGTTCGCCCAGCACAAGGAAAAAGGTTCGGTCGCTCATCCCCTCAACGAACCAGTTGCAGCTCATTTTCCTCATCAACTTCGATCAGTCGCCGGTCCACTCCACCGGTTGTGATGTGTCATGAGGGTGTCTCGACGTTATATGGTGCGTGCAGTATGGTCTAGAACCGACTAACCATGGTGGATCGAATAATTAAACATGAAAACCCTAATTTCAGTAGTTTTCTTTCTATTATACCTCAAATTTGGCTGGTGAAATCTTCAGATCCTTTGTACTTTCATGTAGGGGACATCAAGAGCTACGCGTGGGTTCAAGAATCATCAATTTTCGTTGAGAAATGTCCAACTTATGAAGCTTTGAAGGTTGAAATGTGTAGTGAGAGAGAGGATGTTAGAGAGAGAAAGTGGCTGGTTGAAATGGAAGAAAACACCTCATTTGGTGTTTTTATACTACGGGGTGTTCGGGTTGGTTTCGGTTGCTCGGTTTGTGTTTTCGTTACGTATCCGGAACTTAAACGCCTAATTCATTTATAAGAAATAAAAAGGAAGTTAAATTAATTATTTTGATGAGTTTCAAAATTGTAAAATGTTATTTATTTTATTTTTATTAATTTAAAGTCGTTCGTGTCGTGTTTCGTTTTCGTTTCGTCGGATTGCGTCACCATCGCGCGTATTCGTTCGAATCGTCATTCGAACGAACACGACAATGGTTTTGCTTTCCGACATTTGTTTTCTACTTTCCAGTTATCATTTCAGAACGTTAAACTCATAGATATGTTTGTGTGAATCGTCACCCGCGCAAACACACTGTCAGTTCGTTATTCTTAAACAACATTGTAAATTATGTTTGAATTATGTTTCCTCACTGTCGGACTCAACTAAACACCGTGTTATCACAGTGTTTTCACATTGAAATGTCGGCCATCTGATTCCTGTCATCTATGGATATCAGATCGCAACCGATTTGTTTTTGTTATTTGCTTGAACACTGTTGTTTCCCGTGATTTGTTGTGTTAACTGTACTTATGTTTTCACTTAAATACACACAACTTATGTTTCAATTGAGTGTTGTACTTACAGTATTTAAGTTTACACGAAAATACGTACAACTGTTTCTTGTATTTAGAATTCTGTTAATACAAGTACTGTTTATACACATGTAATTACACATAGTTACTGTTGAAAGTACACATACCGTACGGACTTGCCGGCCGGTCAGGTACTAGTTGTCACAGTCTCCCCTTGTTAAAGAAATTTTGTCCCGAAATTTAAGCATAAAGGTCGGGCTTTACTTCTCAAACAGGTGGGGATACTTAGTCTTCATGTTGTCCTCACGCTCCCAGGTAAATTCTGGTCCACGTTTGGAGTTCCATCGAACCTTTACAATAGGGATACGGCTTCGTTTCAGTTTCTTAACTTCACGTTCCATAATCTCTACAGGTTCTTCAATGAAATGTAGTTGCTCATTGATTTGTATCTCTTCCAATGGTATGATCAATGATTCGTCTGCTAAGCACCTCTTGAGAT
Source organism: Mikania micrantha (assembly GCA_009363875.1). NCBI lineage: Eukaryota > Viridiplantae > Streptophyta > Magnoliopsida > Asterales > Asteraceae > Mikania > Mikania micrantha. Next base: position 37,623 of record SZYD01001657.1, on the reverse strand, counting down.
TTGATACATGAAACACATCGTGTACTCCACTGAGTTCATCAGGGAGTCTAAGTCTGTATGCCACAGGACCTATGCGTTGAGTAATCTCAAACATTCCGACATACCTAGATGCTAGCTTGCCCTTAGCCCCAAACCGAACTACGCCTTTCCATGGGGACACTTTCAACATAACTCGGTCACCCACATCGAATTCCAAAGGCTTGCGTCGTTTGTCTGCGTAACTCTTTTGGCGGTTACGTGTTGATTGTAGTCTCTGTTGTATCTGGGCTATCTTATCAGTAGTTTCCTGAATAAGTTCAGGCCCAGTTATTCTGTTGTCTCCCACTTCGGTCCAACAAATTGGAGACCGACATTTTCTACCATAAAGTGCTTCAAATGGAGCACATCCGATGCTGCTGTGGTAACTATTATTGTAGGAGAACTCAATGAGTGGTAGATGAGTATCCCAACTTCCACCGAAGTCTAGGATGCATATCCTCAACATATCCTCTAGGGTTTGAATGGTGTGCTCGCTTTGTCCATCCGTTTGAGGATGATAAGCAGTGTTAAAGTTAACACTTGTCCCTAAGGATTGTTGCAATGATTGCCAGAATCGCGATGTGAATCGACTGTCCCGGTCCGAAATAATAGATAATGGCACCCCGTGCCTCACTACTATTTCATCAATGTATAGTCTCGCTAGTTTCTCCATCTTGTATGTCTCTCTGATTGGCAAAAAGTGTGCGAACTTGGTCAATCTATCGATGATGACCCAAATTGAATCGTGTCCGTTGGAAGTACGGGGTAGCTGGTAATGAAATCCATAGCTATTTGTTCCCACTTCCATTGTGGTATCTCCGGTTGTTCCAGCAAACCCGAATGTTTCTGTGTTCGGCTTTGACTTTGGCACATGTGATGCATTTGCCAACATAAGTGGCAACATCTTTCTTCATACCCGGCCACCAATAAAACGACCGAAGGTATTGGTACATCTTATCGGCACCAGGATGAATTGACTAGCGTGTCTTGTTGATGCACTTAATGTCCCTAGTTCAATTTTGTATTAATCATCATGTAAAGATTAAAGTTATATTAATGGAAGTTGTCTTTATATATTGTTATGAATGTTTAAGTTTGATTATATGGGTGTTTGATTTGGTTTATTAATATATGAGTATGAGTGTTACTCATTCGGGCGAATGACTATAACGAATGAAGTCATTCGCCGAATGAGAATAGAGAATGACTACATTCAGCGAATGAGCCATTCGCCGAATGACTCATTCGACTGACTTGTCCATTCGACATAGTAATTCGCCGAATGAGCTACTTCGGCCACTCATTCGGCCGAATGACTACAGTCTATAAATACATGTTCAAATCATTTCAAACCTAACTTTTTTGAGTCCTCATTCTTCTCAGTGCACTCCAGTGTCAAACCCTTGAAGTTTTGAGCGATTCTTACTGTCCAACTTCGATTCTCAACCCGTGGTGATCGATTCTCACTCACACGTTGATTCTACTCTCTCGATTCACCACGGTTGCTGTTGGTTTCGATTGGAAAACCCTGGAATAGGATTCCGCACTATTCTAGAGGCTGTCAAGCAGATTTCTCTTGGAATCGGATTGTTTCCGAGCTTCTACGAGGTCCTAAAAAGTGGTATCAGAGCTTTGGCTCTTGATTCTGCTTGATTTCCATTCAAAATCATTAAATCTAAGTTTGTTTGTTCGAAACCTGCAAAACCCTGATTGCTTGGCCTCAAAGTTACTGTTTCATTCAAGATTAGTGAGTTTTTGTGGTGTTTTTGTCCAAACTTCAATCCCAATTGGTTCATAATCATATCATGGTTTTCTGTACCAAATTTGGTATTTAGATCTGGTCTAAATCAAAAGTTATCGCAATTTTTGTTGCTAAAACCCTCAGATCTACCGAATGAGAATGGCGGCCGAATAGGTTCACCCGAATCACTCGTCATTCGCCGAAAGAGTTCATTCGGCTAGTCATTCGGCGAATAGCTCTCATTCGATCCTTTCATTCGGCGAATAGCTCTTTCTGGTCTGTCATTCGCCGAATAAGCTCATTCGACCCAGTTGTCTTAGTCAGTGTTACATTCGCCAGTATTTCTTTCATTCGGCCCCCGACATTCGCCCCAAGCTGTTTCATTCGGACATCAGTCTGCAAATTTTTCTAAGTGTTGAATCTTGTTGTTCTTGATTAAATGGAGGATTTAGCATTGATGGCTAATCAGAATCATCGCATTCAGACTTTACTGTTGACTGAGACTGAGACGGGAAACTCCAACAAAGCTCCCAAGTTGTTGTCCTTAGATGATTATCCTCATTGGAAGTATAGATTTGAGATTCACATCAATGGAGTTGATACTAATTTATGGATGATGATTGAAGGAGGTTATCTGAGGCCTCTGAATGAAGATGGAACTCCTATGCTAGTCACACGGATGACTGAGCCACAAAGGAAACTATATGATTATGAGAAGAAAGCTTATGCTATTCTATCTCAATCCATTGCTACTGACATCTTCCATCAGTTCAGACAGTTTACTTCTTCTAAGTATTTGTGGGATGCTTTGTAGCAACGGTATGAAGTCAATGATGCTTTGAAGAACATCAAGTCAAAGGCTTTGAGAAAGGAGTTTAACAGTTTTATGTATGTTGGAAATGAATCTTTGGATGATCTGATTGCCAGATTCTATCATCTGTTAAGTGAACTATTCAATCATGAAGTCAAAACTATTACTCAGGAAAAGATCTAGTGTTTGGCAGATGCTCTACCTCCAAAGTGGGAGTCATTTTTGATGGTCCTTAAACAAAATGAGATGATGGCACATATGGACATAAATGATTTCATTCATAAGCTGAAGGAGCAAGAAATAGAGAACAAGTGGAAAGCAAAGAGAGTTGCTCAAGTCCAAGATCCATCACTGTATTACTCTACTCCTACAGTTGAGAAAGCATCTTCTCATGCTCCATTGAAGACTGCTTTCCTTTCTCAGACTACTGAAGCTCCATTTAATGCTCAAATTCATTTTAGTCAGTCATCTTCTTCATCCAGCTCTCAAAAGGAAAATCACCAACCTGTCATAAGTCTAAAAACAGAGAATTTTGATAAAGTTACAGTTGAGATTGCTAAAGAACATATGGGTCTTTTGTCCAATTTGGTTAGTTCTTATGATGGACTGGTAGCAGGACAGATAGGCAATCCATATCTGACAAATGATGACTATTCTCAGATAGATCCAGATGACATGGAAAGGATTGACATCATGTGGGCTTTGGCAAGTGCTGTAAGGAGAGCTAAGGAGTTTGTCAAAAGGACTGGTAAAGATATCAACTTGAACAAGGAATCTAAGTTTGGTTTTGACATGGCCTCTGTCACTTGTTACAATTGTGGGGAGAAAGGTCACTTTGCTAGACAGTGCAAACAGCCAAAGAAAGCAGGAAATAAAAATCCTTCTCATCATCAGAAGTCATCTTCTACAAATCCAGAAAGAAGGCTTGTTCCCATTGATTCTCCTGTTCAAGCTGGTTCATCTAACTCAAGCAAAGCATTGATGGTTCAACAAGATGAAGGTGAAAATTGGGACTTCAGATTTAATCATGATTAAAATGAATAGGATAAAGCATGTGTTGCTGAGATCAAGAAGTTGGATGATCAAAATGAAGATAGTACTTCAGGAGAAGCAAAGATTAGTGGAGAAGAAACATCAGGTTCAGAGTCAGAAAACTTATCAGACTCCGACACTCTAGCAGATTCTGATGCTGATATTGAAGAATCTCCTACTCAGTTTGCTTTAATGGTAAACTCATCTGCTACTCCTGCTGCAACTTCACAATCTGATCAGGTAGCTGATGAGTGTTCATCTTCTTGTTCTAGTTGTTTTAATTGTATTGATCTTAACAACAAGGTCCTTTCTTATCAAAATCACAATGCTGCTTTGATCAGCGATCTCAACCAGTGTATTGAAGCAAACAAAGTTTTAAAATCTAATGAAAAAGATTTTCAAGCTAAAATTGAACTTTTAAACAGACAACTTCATGAGGCTGAAATTTCTGTTCTTAACAAGCAAGATGGTATAACTTCTTATCTCAATACCATCAATGAGATAAAGAAGAAGGTAGCTATAGTTGAGTGTGATTATGAGACTCTAGGACAAAAGCTCAAGAGCTATGAGAGTGCATCTTATATCATTGTGCACATGATCAGTAAAGGTGTTGATCATAAGGATAAAGGAAAAGTTAGCTATCAACATTGTCCTCCACCAATCTTGAACAACTTTGTCAATTCACCTGATGACAAAGATATTAAATATTTTCAAGTTAAAACTACATTAGTAATTGATCCAATAGGGATGATTACTGATGAGGGATCCTCCTTGTCAGAGGAATCTTTGGTGGATGGACTTGTAGAAGATTGGGTCTCAGATTCTTAGGATGAATCTGATAATTCATTAGATTGTCCCGCTGTTTAGAATCAGTCATCTGTAGTTATGAAAGGTGACCCAATCTCGCCATCATAGATTTATCATGCTTTAAGCTTTGTTAAAGCTTCAAAAGAAAATGAAGCATGTGTGTCAAACAAGATTGGCAATCTTGTTCGAAATGGGAGAAAGGGTTTGGATTTTAATCAAAACAAGTCTCAAACTAATGTTTTCAAACCAAAAAGACAGTCTTTCTCTAAATTAAAACATTTTCATAAAAGGGTAACAATGTTTGTTTTGAGTGTGGTGCACCTGGACACATAGTCAGATTTTGTCCACACCTGGTTAGACCAAAGATTGCACCACCCAGAAAATTAAATCAGATTTTCATCAAAGCTGTCAAATCTGAATCCAAGTCAGATCAGACAAAACCCAAACAATTCACACAAGTCAAACCTGTGGATAAGGGTAAAGGGAAACTGGTGAACTTGAATGTTCACAAGATGGTAAATGTTAATCAAGTTAAATCTTCATCCATTTATCTGAAAAATTCTTTCAGTAAAAATGCAGCCTGGAAGGTCAAGTCTGAGACTTCAGTTCCACCCACCTCAGACAAGACTGTTTCAGATGGTAAATGGATTGATGTTTTGATCCGAGACTCTTTGGGTCAACCCAAGTCTGTAAAGGCTTGGGTTCCTAAATTGAACTAATTGTTTCTTTTTTGTGTAGGTTGCCCTAACAGCTGCTCTTAACAGCTCTTGGATTGTTGACAGTGGGGCTTCCAGACACATGACTGGTGATATATCGCTTCTCACCAATGTGAATTCAGTTCGAGGTGGATATGTCGCGTTTGCAGGTGATAAAGGTGGTTTTATCACAGGAGAGGGAATTTTATCAAATGGGCAAGTTTCATTTGATAAAGTCAGATATGTCAAGCAATTGGAGAATAATCTTCTATCTGTATCACAAATTTGTGATAAACAGTACAAGGTTCTCTTTGATGACTCCAAATGCTACATTCTTAAGGAAGGTGTGGTTATCCCTAAAGATTGGATCTTATTGTCAGCTCCCAGAAAGCAAGACTTGTATGTACTCAACATGGCCACAGCTTCAACAACATCCTCCACAGCTTCATGTTTTATCACAAAGGCAACTGAGAAAGATTCAATACTTTGGCATAAGAGGATGGGTCATTTGAGTCTCCGCAAGAGGAATCATTTGGTACATAACAATCTGGTTGAGGGGGTTACTCTGAAGAATTTCAAGCTGTCTGATGTCTGTGTATCCTGCAAAAAGGGCAAGCAAGTCAAGCAGTCTCACAAACCAAAGAAGTATCACTCAATCACTGTTCCACTTGAGCTTCTCCATATGGATCTTTTTGGTCTTGTTAACCGTAAGAGTATAGCTGGAGATCAATACTGTCTTGTCATTACTGATGAATTTTCCAGATACTCTTGGGTGTTCTTTCTGAAGGAGAAATCTGAAACTTTTGATTGTATTCAAGTATTGGTTACCAAACTTGAATCTCTTTATAAGCTCAAGGTTCGAATACTCAGAACTGACAACGGAACAGAATTCAAGAATCACAACATGGAAAATTTCTGCAATTCAAGGGGAATTGTTCAACAATTCAGTGCCCCTTATGTTCCGCAAATGAATGGAGTTGCTGAGCGAAAGAACAGGACTTTGATTGAGGCTGCTAGGACGATGCTTGCTGATTCTTCTCTTCCAGCTCAATTCTGGAATGAGGCTGTAGCAAATGCTTGTTACACTTTGAATCGGGTTTTGATAGTGAAGAGGCATGGGAAAACTTGCTTTGAACTGCTTCATAACAGAAAGCCTAATCTTAAGTATCTTGAACCTTTTGGTGCACCATGCACTATGCTTAAGAAACATGAGCAGGGCAAGTTCAATGAAAAAGTGGAAGAAGGGTATTTTCTTGGGTATAGCACTCCAAATAAAAGGGTTTATAATAGATCAACACAGAATGTTGAGGAATGGTACCATGTTGATGTGCAGAAATATTCTATGCCTCAACCAGGAAAAGGGCCAGACTGGATGTTTGATTATTCAGATCTCTTTGATTCGTTCAATATGCCTCCCATGTATTCAGATGAAGATGTTGCGGTTCAAATGTTATATGATGTACAAAATGCACCTAATGAACCCGTACCACCTTCATCCACTTCAGTTCCCATTGTATAGACAAATGATGACAGCTTAAACACTGATGAAAACTCTGCTCCACCAGTTGCCCCAGGACAAAATGTTGATGATCTTGTACCAGATCTTGAGGATTTGAATTTGAACAATCTAGATCCATAGGTTGATGTTCCTCCCCATCCAGTTGGAAGAAACAATCGTATTCATCCTCAAGAGAACATAATTGGGAGTCCATTAGATGGAGTTAAGACCAGAAATCAGCTTTCTTCAGGGGGACTTGCTGACATTCTTGATTTTGCAGATGTAAGCTTTTGTGTTCATTCCTGTTTTATCTCTCAGGTGGAACCACGAACTGTCACTAAGGCTTTAAAGGAAGAATCATGGGTTGATTCCATGCAAGAAGAACTGCTGCAATTTAAGAAGTTAGGTGTCTGGCAACTTGTTGACAGACCGAAAGGTGCAAAATTCATTGGCACTAGGTGGGTTCTTCGTTGCAAGAAAGATGATCATGGCCTCATTGTTCGAAACAAGGCACGTCTGGTTGTTCAGGGATTCAGAGAGATAGAAGGTTTGGACTACAATGAAGTGTTTGCACCGGTTGCTCGACTTGAAGCAATTCGTATTTTCTTGGCATATGCATCCTTTAAGAAGTTTAAAGTTTATAAAATGGATGTCAAGAGTGCATTCCTTCACAGTGTGATTAGTGAGACGGTCTATGTCAGTCAACCTCCTTTCATGGTTTGAGACACTATCTACTCACCTTCTGAACAACGGGTTCAGAAGAGGTGTCATTGACTGTACATTGTTCATTCGAGAAAAAGATGGTGATTTACTCTTGGTGTAAGTCTATGTGGATGACATCATATTCGGTTCCACAAATGATAGTTTGTGCAAAGATTTTGAGAAGGTTATGAAAGACAAATTTGAGATGAGCTCAATGGGAGAAATGAAGTTTTTCTTAGGACTACAGGTGGATCAGTCTGAGGCAGGGATTTTCATTCATCAAACCAAATACGTTGGTGACATTCTGAGCCGGTTCAGTATGTCTGATGCAAAGCCTGCTGGTACCCCATTAGCTGTCAATCATGGGATTACACCAGATGAAAAGGGGGAGTTAAATGATGCCACTCTGTACCGAGGAATGATTGGGTCTCTTATGTATCTCACTGCTTCTCGGCCAGACATCATGTTTGCCACATGCTTGTGTGCACGTTATCAGTCTAAACCAAGAGTCTCCCATCTCATTGCTATCAAGAGGATTATGTGTTATCTGAAGGGTACACTAGATCTTGGTTTATGGTACCCTAATGATGATGACTTTGAGCTTACTGCATATAGTGACTCAGATTATGGTGGCTGCAAAAGAGACTTCAAATCAACATCTGCTGGATGTCAGTTTTTTGGAACCCGTTTAGTTACCTGGCAGTGCAAGAAGCAGACGTCGGTGTCTACTTCAACCTGTGAAGCTGAATATATTGCTGCTGCCAGTTGCTGTTCTCAAATCATCTGGATACAACAGCAACTCAGGGACTATGGGTTACATTTTTCTAACACTCCTATATATGTTGATAATACTGCTGCCATAGCTGTCACTAAGAATCCGGTCCAGCACTCGAAAACAAAACACATCGACATAAAATATCACTTCATACGTGATTGTTTTGAAAAAAACTTATCGATGTTGTTAAAATTCATACCGATCACCAGAATGCCGATCTTTTCACAAAAGCCTTTGATAAACCCAGATTTTTAAATCTGTTATCGGCCAATGGTGTTTTTCAAAAGGATGAAGTCCTACCTTCATCTGAATCTATCAAATGATCATCGTCTTTCTTAGGTAGTTTCTGTTTTGTCTATTTCTTTATATTAATCAAAAACTCAAAAAGATTTTCTGTTTTAGGTTTTTAGGGGGAGATACTTGCTAATTGAAAAACCAAAAACATTTAAAAAAAATTCAAAAATACAAAAACAGTTGAAAAAGTAAAAAAAATAAAATTTGAGACGGTCTTTCTTTGAAAAGTGATACATTAATCTATCATGTCATAGAAGCTGAGTTGAATGTGTAAGCTGAACACACAAGAGAATTATGATGTGATGTATTGATAGGCCAACTTTATAAAATGAATAAACAGCTTGTGATAACTTAGAAAGTCTGATTTGTGGGATCCGTTTTATAGAACCACTTAAGTGAGAAATAGTTTGTGACTCAAATCAAGCATACACTAGTCATCATAGAATCAAATGAGGTTTCAAACAAAAATAAGCTGGTATTAAGCTTGAAGAAAAACAAAACAAGCTGGTATTAAGCTTGAAGAAAAACAAAAACAAGCTGGTATTAAGCTTGAAGAAAAACAAAGGCAAGCTGGTATTAAGCTTGAGAAATACATGAACAAATTAAGTTCGATTCAATATACGTGCCATATTGCTAGGACGAACCTAGCTGAAACCGTCCATTTGGATAGAACAAGAAAAATACAGAAAGATAATAAAATTGAAAACTTATTGAATTTATGATGACTGGTATTAAGATATGCAGAAATGAGTTATTAACTGATTTTGATCTTTAAAGGCAAAATGAAATGGGTAACTCAATCAGAAAACATGAGTGATCATAAAGCTTGTTTAGAAGTTATGTATTGTCTGGTTTAAGATTGGACAAATATATCAGTAATCATGTCATAAGACAAATGTGTTTGAAGTAAAACACTCAGTAAAGCTGATTTGATGTGATTAGGTGCATGTGTTACTTTATAAATAGACTTATCACAAAAACATGTGTTTCTTTGTCCTTAGTTACTAGTTGTACAGTTGTATTTTGTTTCAGAAAATTTACAAAAAGATTTTATATTTTAAATTTCAGTTTAGGTGATCATTTGTAGGTTCAGATGTCTGTCTCATTTGAATCCAGAACCAATCAGACAGATCTTCATAATTGGAATCATTCTCACTTTTCAAAATGTAAAATTTTGGAATCATCTTGTGTTTTGGGAGTGAAAATCTTCATTCGTCCGAATGAGGAGTGAGATTCACTTATTCGACCGAATGACTTCATTCGGCGAATGAGTCATTCGACCGAATCACTCTTGGCAGAATCATCCCCATTCGGCGAATGACTTGTGACGAATGACTCATTCGTCATTCTCATTCGGCGAATGACTTAATGTCGAATGACCCATTCGCCATTCACATTCGGCGAATGAGTGACCCTATATAAACAGTAATTCGGGCGAACTACCTCATTCGCCAAAAACCACCTTCGCCCTTTACTGTGTGTTCACATTCGCCCGAAACAACTTCTCTCTTCGGTCCACCGTGATTTTCTTTAAACCTGCTACTGATAATCTTGCTTCGTATCATCTCAGGTACATGAGGATCAAAGATCGTCCAATTTTGACCGTGAAATCATCAGAAATGGGATTGAGTTTAGGGTTTTAGGGTTTTTGTTTTCGCCTTTGAAATAAATGGCATAAATGGATTTATTATCAAAAATGTCATGTATTAAAACCCTTAGTCGGTCATGTCTGAGCATGAATGTATAAATATTTGAAGCTGATTTGAACTTTTTGACAAAAGGGGTTGGAACTAGTACAGACAGCCGAATGACGCCATTCGGCGAATGGCTCATTCGGCCAATGAAGCCCATTCGGCGAATAGCTCATTCGACTAAATGAAACTCATTCGGCGAATGAAGTTCTTTCGGCGAATGACTCTTTCTGTCATTAGCTCATTCAGCGAATGAGGTTTATTCTAAAAATGAAACTCATTCGGCGAATGGCTCATTCGGCCAAAGAACCCATTCGCCTAAATCAGTCTCATTTGACCAAATTGTTTCAATTGATTCTCTGATCTGATTTATACATTTCATTAAACTGAAATGAACTAACATGTATATTCTTTGTTGTTCAATATGACAGGTTATAAATCAGTGACGAAGAACAATATCTGTGCTCATTTGGATCTCACCACTCCGAACGTAAAACACTACACAGAGATCATCACATTTCTCAGGCGTTCGAGGATCTTTACGGCCATTTCTACTATACATGTGACATATCACTCTCACCAGCAGGATTTCTGGGCTTCTGCAGATATTGATTGTGAGGTTGAACCTCCTGTTATTAGAGGCAAGGTGCTGGGACATGATGTTGTTGTGTCAGCTAAGCATATCAGGAGGGTTTGTGGTTTCCATGATACACATGATCAGCCATATTTGCTGGACCGTTACTTAGTTCGTGGATGCTTTATGAGATGCAACTACGAGGGTGATCTTGGAGCAGGGATCCTCAACAAAGCGTTCATGTCTCCGCAGTTCAAGTACCTTGCTCATGTACTGATTCACTGTCTTGGATCCAGGAGAGGAGGTTTTGATGATATGTGAGAGACGATACAGTGTGCTTTCGTCGCCCTGGTGCTGAATAGACCATTCAACTTCTCTGAGACGGTCTTCTCTCATATGAAGGAGAATGTGTATTTGAAGGGAGACAAGAAATTCTTGATGTATCCAAGATTCCTGCAGCAGTTGATAGATGCCCAGTTACCTGATTTGCCCAAGATCAATGCAGACATCATCAGGTTGGAGCACATGAATGACATCACTCTCAACAGAGTGATGTCATACAGAGGCAAGGAAAGGAAGCCTGTAGCTCGATCTTTATTTGGTCATCTCTCTATACCAGATTACATAGCTACTGTTGGTCGAAAATGGAGACATGATGATTCTGATTCAGATATGGAGGATATCGTTGTGCCTGATGATGGTGGTGATGATGTTGAAGGTGGAAATGGTACTGGTGGTAATGGTGAGAGCTCTGTTGTTGTGAGCACTGTTGGTGTGAGTGCTGATGTTGATGTTATTATTACTACCGCTGATGGTGTTAGCACTGTTGATATTGGGGTGTCAGGAGTTAGTGCAGCTGATGTTGATATAGGTGCTGGAGTCAGTACATCTATAGTTGCTGATGAGGATGTAGATATTGATTCACTATTGGAGTTGGATTTCATGGCCACTACAACCTCCACAGTGACTACTCCTCTTGATACTACAGTCACCACATCTGCTGCTGATGGAGATGAGTCAGAGGACTCAAGTGATGGTGAAGGTGAAGCTGGTGCTGATGACGCTGGTAGTTCTGATTCAGAAGATACACCAGATGAGGAGTTTGAGAGTGTCTGGGTTAGTGGCAGGCTGATAAAGAGGAAGAGGAAAAGGAGTGAAGCTGAGATAGAGGAGATTACTGATCCTTCATTTATTCCTGAGTTTAAGATTTCTTCACCTCCTCATTCCTCTGCTCCTATCACTGCAGCTGTATCTGTTGCGGCTGTTCAGTCTACATCTTCTCCAGTTGGCAGGAGGAAGAGATCGAGGTTCCTCTTTCGGAGGAGGTCAGAACTGACAACAGCTGCTACAACTACTGTTACATCAGAAGCTACTGTCTTAGTTTCTTCACTGACCAAGTCAAGGGCTATTCCAGTACGTACTACTATTGCCCCTCTGACCACCTCTATGACCCAGGCTCCCATATTCACTGCTGCTTCTGCTGGTCCCTCCATTACATAAGCTGACACTTTCATACCTACTGTTTCAGTTGTGGATCAGTTGAGCACTCTGAACAGTATGGTACTAAGACTGATGGAGAGGAACATGGAGCTGGAAAGGAAGAGCAGAAAACAGGATTTGGTTATCGCTCAACTTACTCAGTGGATAACAGATCATGATGCACTGTTGCTTCAAGCTGCAGATCAGAGAGCAGATCTCAGAGCAAGATCAGCCCAACAAGAAGAGCAGTTGCTAAAATATATAGACGAGCATAACCAACTGGCATTGACAGCCACTGGTTTCAATGAACGAATTTTGTCTTTAGAGGAGGAGAATGCTCGTCTTGCTGAATAAGTTGAGAATCTCAAAGACAGCACTCCCAGACTTGAAGGCACTACTGCTCAATCCGATGATTCAGATTCTGAGAAAGAAAAGGAAGAGGAAGAAGAAGAAGAGGAAGAAGAATCTGATGAGGAGAAAGTAGACTATGAAGACACTGAAAAAGAAGATGACTCAGATCAGGACGAGTCAGGAAGCGGGTCTTCTGATTCATCAAGTTCAGATGATGATGATCAAGCCCCTTCTACTTCTGAGATCAGGTCCAAATCCATGCAAGACAAGAAGAAACAGGCTCCTCCTCCACCTACTCCGACACAAACTAAAGAACCAGCAGCTACTGAGGAAGTCGAAGCTGTGCCTGTGAGACGTCAACTGGATGAGACACTCACTATGATTCTGGACGCTCAAGGCATCATACAACACTCAATCAGCTATGACAAAGAGGAGGGAGAGATCATACATTTCCTATCAAAGGATCAGATAGCCAAATTGTTCAGGCTAAATCCAGATGAGGTTATCACTGATAATACCTCTGTGCCTGTGGATGATGAGCCTATTCTAGAGGCATTTGATGATATAGACGAGGTTATTCTTGAAGATATTACTGATGAGAAATATCCCAAGTATACATCAGTTGAGGAAGAGCTACCAACATTTACTGATCAGTTTGATCAAGCCACTAAAGATCTACTGATCCAATACTTAGAAGAACAAGTTGAAGTTAGCAAAGCCGAAGCTGATGATCAAAAGAAAAGAAAAGAAGAATGGAAGGCCTACTGGGAGGTCCTTAAGAAAGAAAGCACAATAAAGTTGCCAGCTACACACAAGAAAGCCTACAGGACTAAAGGCTACATGACTGGAGGTCAAATCTTAAGCTAGGCATACTTTCATGATCTTTGGTGCTATGCTGTGAAGAGAGAGAGGCATTGACTACTTCAAGCATCCTGACGATTTTAAGACGTTGCCAGGTTTTGAAGTCAATCAGTTAGCATGTCTGAGGATGTTATACAGTGAAGATTCAGGAATGTCTGCCTGGTTTTCTCGTCAGATTCAGTACGAATACAGAAAGAGAAGGGTGAACTCCAGCCCCAACAGCCTGAATGTTATTATTTGCCAGAAATTGATAGAGACACCCGAAAGCACAAAGTTATCCTGAAGTGGCTTCCTCCTAAAGTTTTGAAAAAGATTCCATTAAGGAAGATGCGACAAGACTTTATAGAGGGCTTCCGATGGTGGTACTATGATGCGCGGAATGGAGAAGCTGTGATTGTCATGTGCAAAGACAAGAAGTGGGAAACCGAACGTATTTTTGATCCAATGTGGTTGACTAACTTGTCCCACAAAGATGTCCAAGCATTGTTTCGTCATCAGATATTCTTTGATGTACAGGAAATGGTACAGGCGCTACAGTTCATGAGAGTGATCCGTCTCTGCAGTATATTCAAGATATATGCTGGAGCAGACTGGAAAGCTATTACTGAAAAGTACTTCAAGAAAGACACTTCCAATGTATGAACTAGGTCCAAGGGGGAGTTTGTTGATGCACTTAATGTCCCTAGTTCAATTTTGTATTAATCATCATGTAAAGATTAAAGTTATATTAATGGAAGCTGTCTTTATATATTGTTATAAATGTTTAAGTTTGATTATATGGGTGTTTGATTTGGTTTATTAATATTTGAGTATGAGTGTTACTCATTCGGGCGAATGACTCTAATGAACGAAGTCATTCGCCGAATGAGAATAGAGAATGACTATATTCAGCGAATGAGCCATTCGCCGAATGACTCATTCGACTCACTTGTCCATTCGATATAATCATTCGCCGAATGAGCTGCTTTGGCCACTCATTCGGCCGAATGACTACAGTCTATAAATACATGTTCAAATCATTTCAAACCTAACTTTTTTGAGTCCTCATTCTTCCTAGTGCACTCCAGTGTCAAACCCTTGAAGTTTTGAGCGATTCTTACTGTCCAACTTCGATTCTCAACCCGTGGTGATCGATTCTCACTCACACGTTGATTCTACTCTCTCGATTCACCACGGTTGCTGTTGGTTTCGATTGGAAAACCCTGTAATAGGATTCCGCACTATTCTAGAGGCTGTCAAGCAGATTTCTCTTGGAATCGGATTGTTTTCGAGCTTCTACGAGGTCCTACATGTCTTGTGTGCCTTGTCAAGTATAAGTGTTCGGAGTTCATCTATTGCTGGAATCCAAACACGATCCAGATAGTAGATAACTCCATCTTGTTTTGTCACAAAATATTTCTCGGCTCCACAATCGAGCTTTTTTTTCAAATTGTCTCTTGCCACTGCGTCTTCTTGTGCTTTTAGAATTTGATCTCTCAAACTTGTTTGCACAGTCATTTCCATTGCTCGAACTCGCAAGGGTTTGACTCTTTCCTTCCGACTCAAAGCATCTGCAACAACATTTGCTTTGCCCGGATGGTATTTGATCACACAATCGTAATCGTTCAGGAGCTCAACCCAACGTCTCTGTCTCATGTTAAGCTCCTTCTGATCAAATATGTGCTGTAAACTCTTGTGATATGTGAAAATAGTGCATTTGGTACCATAAAGGTAGTGTCTCCAAATCTTTAAAGCAAAGACAACAGCTCCCAGTTCTAAGTCATGTTTCGTGTAATTCTTCTCGTGTATCTTCAGTTGTCTTGAGGCATAAGCAATGACATTTTCTCGTTGCATCAAAACACGTCCGAGTCCATGACGGGAAGCATCACAGTAAACTACAAAGTCATCATTGCCTTCTGGGAGTGTTAAGATTGGAGCATTGCACAATATTTGTTTCAATGTCTGGAATGCCTCCTCTTGTTTATGTGTCCACACAAAAGGTTCAGACTTCTGTGTGAGCTTGGAGAGAGGCAAGGCTATCTTAGAGAAATTCGAGATGAATCTCCTGTAATAACCTGCCATTCCCAAGAATGATCGAATCTCTGTCGGTGTTGTAGGCACATCCCAGTTCTTGATTGCTTCCATCTTGGCAGGATTCACGTGAATACCATCACTGTTAATCACGTGAACCAAGAATTGAACTTCTCTTAACCAGAATTCACACTTGGAGAATTTGGCATAGAGTCGTTCTTCTTTCAGAAGTTCCAAGACTGTCTTGAGGTGTTGCTCATGTTCCTTCTCGTTCTTTGAATAAATCAGTATATCATCAATGAAGACGATAACAAACTGATCTAGGTACGGCTTGCACACCCGGTTCATCAAATCCATGAACACTGCCAGTGCGTTCGTCAATCCGAATGGCATCACCATGAACTCGTAGTGACCATATCGAGTACGAAAGGCCGTCTTTGGTATGTCTTCCTCTTGAATACGGAGATGATGATAGCCTGATCTCAGGTCTATCTTTGAAAAGTACTGTGCTCCCTGTAATTGATCAAACAAATCATCAATCCTCGGTAACGGGTACCGATTCTTGATGGTGAGTTTGTTGAGCTCTCTGTAATCAATACACATTCTGAAAGTTCCATCCTTCTTCTTAACAAAGAGAACCGGAGCTCCCCACGGGGAAAAGCTCGGTCGGATGAATCCTTTATCGAGTAGTTCTTGTAATTGGTTGGACAAATCCTGCATCTCAGAGGGTGCAAGTCTATAGGGAGACTTAGCTACAGGAGTCGCCCCCGGAATCAAATCGATTCAGAACTGCACCGCTCTCTCAGGTGGCAACCCTGGTAAATCATCCGGAAACACGTCCGCATAGTCTTTCACAATTGTCACGTCTTGAATCTTGATTGTCTTCTTGTCTTTCTCGATCACGTGAGCTAGGAATGCAACGCATTGTTTTCGTAAGTACTTGCGGGTCTTCATGCACGATATTATCTTGACACTCCGTTTCGCTTGATATCCATGAATCTCCAGAATTTGATCGTTCTCCACTCAAACGTAGGTATTAATTATACTACATTCTATTATCTAAGTGGTACCTAATTAATCTATAGTTATCCTTAGTTATGTTACTAATTATCTATAATATATATAATTTTAATATCCTACATAATTTAAACACACATGGTAAAAAGGACATACCTTCGAAGTCATCCGGCTCCGTGTGTACATCTGGTGCTGGTGGAGCGAGTAGTTCCTCGATGATGGTTGGTGCGGTTGGAACCGTTGAAGTGGTTGGAGGCTTCCTCCTGGGGCAGTCTCTTGCGAAATGTCCAAGTATTCCGCAGGTGTAGCAGTGGTGATTGCATTGAGAGGAAGTAGATGTACTTGCTCTCTGATTCTGATCCTGTGTTGGAAGGTTTCGGCACTCCTGAATCAGGTGTCCCTTCTTCCTACAGCT
This sequence comes from Mikania micrantha, assembly GCA_009363875.1. Lineage (NCBI taxonomy): Eukaryota > Viridiplantae > Streptophyta > Magnoliopsida > Asterales > Asteraceae > Mikania > Mikania micrantha. The sequence continues at coordinate 20,852 of SZYD01001657.1, read as the reverse complement.
CCGACAATGCTTACATAGCTTGTTCCCGGGAAGATGAAATCCACACTTGTTACACTTGGGATGATTACCAATGTATTGATGAGGATTCGATGTCGTTGAGGTTTTGCAGTAAACAGCCCAGTGTCATGTCCTTCCACAACGAGTACACTGTCGACATTGGTTTTTGCCATAGTGATTATATTGACAGAGTTGGCAGAAAGGGGCCGTCCCATCATAGTTTTCGTTACTCTTTTTAGACAAGTCCTGCATGACTTGACTGATTGGGATTGCCTCGGTGTAGCTCGCAGATTTCTTCTGCTTTTTAGCAGGATGATGTTTGCGTTTCTTGCCGGTGCCACCTTTCGCATGTTCTTTTCCTTTGGTGGTGACAGGTGGAAAAGTCCTAGCATGCTCATCGCTGCTCCTGATCCTATTGATGATATCAGGAATGATTGCAACCAATTGCTCAGTGATCAATGTTGCTAGTGCAGCAGTCGCTGGTTCCACCTCGGGTAGAGGGAAATGAGGTGGTGATGGTGGTTGTCTTTGTGACATGTCAATCCTAACCGAAAATCATTGGTTAGTATTTATGATCAAACAATGTAACGTATGCGAATAAGTCTAGTGTCATGTGTTCTCTATATGACGGTCCCTAGGTTATAGTCTAGACCAAACCGTTTAAGTAATATGACCCTCTGATACCAATCTGTCACACCACGAGCCGGCGGGAACGGATCGGATTTTCCCATCGGGCGGAAGGTTCCCGGGGTGCGATATCGTGAGTGATAATCGAATGATCATATTGTTTACATAGCACATGATAAATAAATGAGAAATGCTAACACATCAATGATATAGAATTACAAGATTAAATCACAATGTATCGTTCATAATTTAACCAAGTAAGTCTATCAAAAGAATCAATGTAACTATATCTTGTATCTGTACAAGATATACAAAAGATGATTCGTTGTTCTTGTCATCAAAAGCATGCAACACAAAATAAAGCTAGGTCTTCTAAAAGTCCACTAGCTTAGTCCATGCATATAAGTAGCTACACCTATTCATCACCTGAGAAAACATGCATTTAAACAAAGTCAACACTAGGTTGGTGAGTTCATAAGTATGTTAGTTGAAAACCTTGATTCATTCACATGCACAATCACAATGTTTATAATGTTACTTGTATGTCATTTGTTTCACTTGTTCACCCAATGGCTTCTCAATAGTTATATTGACAAGTAACATATCATCCTAGTAGTGATGCTTATATATAGGGCATATGTAAGGGAACTAAGCCCTAGCCAACATCTCACCACGTCATAGGTTACCGGCCAATGAATCAATACGATCAACATACTAGCCCTACAAGCTAGAGGTTTGTCAAACCTATGGTACCACTATGCTATCGTCGGTTTAGTCACGTCAAACTAACTGGTCAGCGAATTATAGGGGCTTACATGATCAACTTGAACTAATGGCACATGATTGAAGTGATATAATACAACAGGTCAATAGTAACTAATTGTAATTGTATTCATCCGTGTTATTGTTCTCAATGTCATATATTCTCCGTGTTATTAAAAAAGTTAAATAAGAACTTGTCTTATTACATTATGTTAATTATTTGAGAGAATGATGTTGTTATCATGAAGTTACATTATCATGATTATCATCCTTTGTTCCATGTTCTCCTGAAATATATGTTGAGTTGTAAAGCTAAGTGTTAAAAGGACTTGTCCTATTACACTTACTTAACTCTTGTATCGAATGTTATTACAAAAATACATAGTATCTTTATAACATACCTATGTTTGACTGTGATTATTCCAATGCTTGTTTATGTAAGAATAACTAAGTGTTATAAGTTGAAATCTTACAACTATGTTATTATAATGAGTTAATGAACTAGTAAGATATATTATCATGTTCATCTGATTATTCCTGTCATATCATGATCATACAAGCATGCATACAAAGATGAGCGATAATAGGCAATTTGTATTATCTAAAATCACTGTAATAGTAATATGTTAAGAAAAACTTTTAAATAATTAAAAGTAAGCATGTTTCTCAGCCCCGAGAGTTTAAAATCAGTTAAGATTAAAGAAAAAGGGGCATATGAACTCACCTTATGATCGAAGTGGTTGACTTAGCTTAAAAGAAGAATGCACGCGCTCTTGATTGTACTTGCGTTTGTTTTCACGTTCCTGTATTGATTTCATGTTGTTGGATCTTATAAGTCTAAGTTAATAAGATTTGTGTGCGTGTATGTGTTAGCCCTGTTGTTGGCTAACACTTGTGAGTCACGGTCTTGATTCGACCCTTATTTCACATGTCATAGATTGTTATTATAATGTGACTTTATGTTGTGTGTTTAGACTTACTTCACCCTTGTATAAGCTTCATGTTTTGAGATTGTTAAATTCATGAAATCAAAATAATGACCACTTTTGTAGTAATTTACCCAATTGTTAACATACTCAAACATACGATGTTCTTGTCTTCAATAAACCACCTTTGTGATAGAAAAGTATCGTATATATAATCTCATTCGCGTTATTCTAGCGTGTTAATTTATGTAATAAACCATGTGGGCCGAATCCTTTGGGCCGAAATATCCTTAAGGCTCGAAACAGTGGAATGGGCCGGAAGGCCGCCTTGGGCCGAATAGCTAAGGTGGGCCGATCGGCAGGTGTTATGGCCAACTGTTGGGCTGCTAAGTGTTTGGGCCTGATCAAATTTATGTGGGCCAATAATATAAACATTGGGATAAAGGATCTGATTGGATCGAAGGTGTGGGTGTGTTGGGCCGAAAGTAATAGGCTATTGGGCCGGTTGAAATGTAGCATAAATTAGATGATCTTGAGTTTGTTAAGTTTGAGCATGAACTAATAACTAGGTATCAACACCTCCAGCCCAGCGAACCTATTTAGGTTGAGTGATCAAGGTTCGGCCATGCCTAATAGTAGTAGGGTTCGGCTAGGTCCACCTGGGTTCAGCGGCTGCATAGGTTCGTGGATCATTATGGCTAGCAATGGGGTTCGGCATTGTGACCAAGGTTCGGCATTGTGACCAAGGTTCGGCTAGATTTTGACTCGCCATCAAGGTTCGTGGGAGCCAAGGGTTCGCTGAGGTGATTAGGGTTCATGGGACTTGGTACCGAAGTAGGGTTCGCTGCATGACATTAGGGTTCGTTTAAGGCAAAGGTTCGTTCATCCTGTAAGGTTCGTCTAGGGCTAGGTGGTTCGATGGTTGTGGATGGCAACAGGTTCGTGGAGTGCATGTGAGGTTCGCCCAGCACAAGGAAAAAGGTTCGGTCGCTCATCCCCTCAACGAACCTGTTGCAGCTCGTTTTCCTCATCAACTTCGATCAGTCGCCGCTCCACTCCACCGGTTGTGATGTGTCATGAGGGTGTCTCGACGTTATATGGTGCGTCCATTATGGTCTAGAACCGACTAACCATGGTGGATCGAATAATTACACATGAAAACCCTAATTTCAGTAGTTTTCTTTCGATTATACCTCGAATTTGGCTGGTGAAATCTTCAGATCCTTTGTACTTTCATGTAGGGGACATCAATTTTCGTAGAGAAATGTCCAACTTATGAAGCTTTGAAGGTTTAAATGTGTAATGAGAGAGAGATGAACGAGATTTTGATGTTAGAGAGAGAAAGTGGCTGGTTAAAATGGAAGAAAACACCTCATTTGGTGTTTTATACTACCGGGTGTTCGGGTTGGTTTCGGTTGCTCGGTTTGTGTTTTCGTTACGTATCCGGAACTTAAACGCGTAATTCATTTATAAGAAATAAAAAGGAAGTTAAATTAATTATTTTGATGAGTTTCAAAATTGTAAAATGTTATTTATTTTTTTTTTATTAATTTAAAATCGTTCGTGTCGTGTTTCGTTTTCGTTTCGTCGGATTGCGTCACCATTGCGCGTATTCGTTCGAATCGTCATTCGAACGAACACGACAATGGTTTTGCTTTCCGACTTTTGTTTTCTACTTTCCAGTTATCATTTCAGAACGTTAAACTCACAGATATGTTTGTGTGAATCGTCACCCGCGCAAACACACTGTCAGTTCGTTATTCTGAAACAACACTGTAAATTATGTTTGAATTATGTTTCCTCACTGTGGGACTCAACTAAACACCCTGTTATCACATTGTTTTCACATTGAAATGTCGGCCATCTGATTCATGTCATCTATGGATATCAGATCGCAACCGATTTGTTTTTGTTTTTCGCTTGAACACTGTTGTTTCCCGTGATTTGTTGTGTTAACTGTACTTTGGTTTTCACTTAAATACACACAACTTATGTTTCAATTGACTCGCCATCAAGGTTCGTGGGAGCCAAGGGTTCGCTGAGGTGATTAGGGTTCATGGGACTTGGTACCGAAGTAGGGTTCGCTGCATGACATTAGGGTTCGTTTAAGGCAAAGGTTCGTTCATCCTGTAAGGTTCGTCTAGGGCTAGGTGGTTCGATGGTTGTGGATGGCAACAGGTTCGTGGAGTGCATGTGAGGTTCGCCCAGCACAAGGAAAAAGGTTCGGTCGCTCATCCCCTCAACGAACCTGTTGCAGCTCGTTTTCCTCATCAACTTCGATCAGTCGCCGCTCCACTCCACCGGTTGTGATGTGTCATGAGGGTGTCTCGACGTTATATGGTGCGTCCATTATGGTCTAGAACCGACTAACCATGGTGGATCGAATAATTACACATGAAAACCCTAATTTCAGTAGTTTTCTTTCGATTATACCTCGAATTTGGCTGGTGAAATCTTCAGATCCTTTGTACTTTCATGTAGGGGACATCAATTTTCGTAGAGAAATGTCCAACTTATGAAGCTTTGAAGGTTTAAATGTGTAATGAGAGAGAGATGAACGAGATTTTGATGTTAGAGAGAGAAAGTGGCTGGTTAAAATGGAAGAAAACACCTCATTTGGTGTTTTATACTACCGGGTGTTCGGGTTGGTTTCGGTTGCTCGGTTTGTGTTTTCGTTACGTATCCGGAACTTAAACGCGTAATTCATTTATAAGAAATAAAAAGGAAGTTAAATTAATTATTTTGATGAGTTTCAAAATTGTAAAATGTTATTTATTTTTTTTTTATTAATTTAAAATCGTTCGTGTCGTGTTTCGTTTTCGTTTCGTCGGATTGCGTCACCATTGCGCGTATTCGTTCGAATCGTCATTCGAACGAACACGACAATGGTTTTGCTTTCCGACTTTTGTTTTCTACTTTCCAGTTATCATTTCAGAACGTTAAACTCACAGATATGTTTGTGTGAATCGTCACCCGCGCAAACACACTGTCAGTTCGTTATTCTGAAACAACACTGTAAATTATGTTTGAATTATGTTTCCTCACTGTGGGACTCAACTAAACACCCTGTTATCACATTGTTTTCACATTGAAATGTCGGCCATCTGATTCATGTCATCTATGGATATCAGATCGCAACCGATTTGTTTTGTTTTTCGCTTGAACACTGTTGTTTCCCGTGATTTGTTGTGTTAACTGTACTTTGGTTTTCACTTAAATACACACAACTTATGTTTCAATTGACTCGCCATCAAGGTTCGTGGGAGCCAAGGGTTCGCTGAGGTGATTAGGGTTCATGGGACTTGGTACCGAAGTAGGGTTCGCTGCATGACATTAGGGTTCGTTTAAGGCAAAGGTTCGTTCATCCTGTAAGGTTCGTCTAGGGCTAGGTGGTTCGATGGTTGTGGATGGCAACAGGTTCGTGGAGTGCATGTGAGGTTCGCCCAGCACAAGGAAAAAGGTTCGGTCGCTCATCCCCTCAACGAACTTGTTGCAGCTCGTTTTCCTCATCAACTTCGATCAGTCGCCGCTCCACTCCACCGGTTGTGATGTGTCATGAGGGTGTCTCGACGTTATATGGTGCGTCCATTATGGTCTAGAACCGACTAACCATGGTGGATCGAATAATTACACATGAAAACCCTAATTTCAGTAGTTTTCTTTCGATTATACCTCGAATTTGGCTGGTGAAATCTTCAGATCCTTTGTACTTTCATGTAGGGGACATCAATTTTCGTAGAGAAATGTCCAACTTATGAAGCTTTGAAGGTTTAAATGTGTAATGAGAGAGAGATGAACGAGATTTTGATGTTAGAGAGAGAAAGTGGCTGGTTAAAATGGAAGAAAACACCTCATTTGGTGTTTTATACTACCGGGTGTTCGGGTTGGTTTCGGTTGCTCGGTTTGTGTTTTCGTTACGTATCCGGAACTTAAACGCGTAATTCATTTATAAGAAATAAAAAGGAAGTTAAATTAATTATTTTGATGAGTTTCAAATTGTAAAATGTTATTTATTTTTTTTTTATTAATTTAAAATCGTTCGTGTCGTGTTTCGTTTTCGTTTCGTCGGATTGCGTCACCATTGCGCGTATTCGTTCGAATCGTCATTCGAACGAACACGACAATGGTTTTGCTTTCCGACTTTTGTTTTCTACTTTCCAGTTATCATTTCAGAACGTTAAACTCACAGATATGTTTGTGTGAATCGTCACCCGCGCAAACACACTGTCAGTTCGTTATTCTGAAACAACACTGTAAATTATGTTTGAATTATGTTTCCTCACTGTGGGACTCAACTAAACACCCTGTTATCACATTGTTTTCACATTGAAATGTCGGCCATCTGATTCATGTCATCTATGGATATCAGATCGCAACCGATTTGTTTTTGTTTTTCGCTTGAACACTGTTGTTTCCCGTGATTTGTTGTGTTAACTGTACTTTGGTTTTCACTTAAATACACACAACTTATGTTTCAATTGAGTGTTGTACTTACAGTATTTAAGTTTACACGAAAATACGTACAACTGTTTCTTGTATTTAGAATTCTGTGATTGTGTTTATCGATGATATTCTCATTTATTCTCGGAACCAACAAGAACATGCTCAACACTTGAAATTGATCTTAGAACTTTTGGCACATGAGAAATTGTATGCCAAATTCTCCAAGTGTGAGTTTTGGTTACGGGAAGTTCAATTTCTTGGGCACGTAGTGAATGAAAACGGTATTCAAGTGGATCCCAGTAAGATCGAAGCTGTGAAGCAATGGGAAACACCACGAACCCCAACTGAAATACGTCAATTCTTAGGGCTAGCAGGTTATTATCGCCGATTCATCAAGAACTTTTCAAAGATAGCATTGCCACTGACCACATTGACACAGAAAAATCAACCGTTTATATGGGGTTCTCAACAGGAGGAGGCATTTCAACTGTTGAAACACAAACTCTGCAACGCACCTATCTTGGCATTACCGGATGGTATCGATAATTTCACAGTGTACTGTGATGCTTCTCGTCAAGGTCTTGGGTGTGTTTTAATGCAAAACGATAAGATAATTGCTTATGCTTCTCGACAACTGAAAGTACATGAGAAGAAATATACCACTCATGATCTAGAACTTGGTGCAGTGATGTTGCACTCAAGATTTGAAGACATTATCTATACGGAACCAAGTGTATCATATACACTGATCACAAAAATCTTCAACACATTCTAGATCAGAAAATATTGAACATGCGACAAAGGCGGTGGGTAGAACTGTTAAACAACTATGACTGTGAAATTCGTTATCACCCAGGCAAAGCGAATGTCGTAGTCGATGCCTTAAGTTGCAAGGAACGAGTCAAACCTTTACGTGTGAAAGCGTTAGGGATGACTATTCAAACCAGTCTAATTCCTCATATTAATGAAGCTCAGCAACAAGCTTTACAAGCAACGAACTATTCTGCTGAGGAACTAAGGGGATTAGATAAGCAACTTGAAACCAAGACTGATGGAGTGTTGTATTTCAAAAGCCGGATTTGGGTTCCTTTGTTCGGTAACTCCAGAACAATAATCTTGGATCAGGCGCACAAATCCAGGTATTCTATTCATCCAGGTTCTGATAAGATGTATAAAGATCTTAAAGATTTTTACTCGTGGCCTGGAATGAAGAAACACATAGCTGAATATGTGGATCGATGCTTAACATGTCTCAAAGTTAAGGCTGAACATCAACGACCTTCTTGGTTATTGCAACAACTTGAGATTCCCATGTGGAAACAGGATCAGATCTATATGGATTTCATCACTAAACTACCCAGAACATCACGTAATCATGACTCGATATGGGTTATTGTTGATCGCCTTACTAAATCTGCGCATTTCTTACCCATCCGAGAAGATTACTCTATGCATCGACTCACTAAACTCTATGTTAATGAGATTGTATCTCGACATGGAGTACCAATGTCTATCATTTCTGACAGAGATACTCTATTTATGTTATGATTTTGGCAAGCTCTTTAGAATGCACTGGGCACACAAATCAATATGAGCACAGCTTATCATCCACAAACGGACGGGCAGACTGAACGAATGAATCAAACTCTTGATGATATGCTCAGAAGCTGTGTGATTGATTTTGGAGGTAGCTGGGATATTCATCTTCCACTTGTTGAATTCTCATACAATAACAGCTACCATACCAGTATTCAATGCGCTCCATTCGAAGCACTTTGTGGACGCAAGTGTAGATCTCCTATCTGTTGGTCAGAGATAGGTGAAAGTCAGATCACAGGCCCAAAATTCAATCAAGAAACAATTGATAAGATCATACTCATTCAAGAACGAATCAAAGCTGCTCGCGATCGTCAAAAGAGTTATGCTGATAATCGTCGTAGACCTTTAGAATTCCAAATAGGTGATCGAGTAATGTTGAAAGTTTCACCTTGGAAGGGCATTTTCAGATTTGGAAAGAGAGGTAAGCTTTCACCAAGATTTGTAGGGCCATTCAAAATTCTTGAACGAATTGGATCAGTAGCCTACAAACTTGAGTTGCCTCTTGAACTTAGTAATATTCATGATGTCTTTCATGTATCACATCTGAAAAAGTGCCTAGCTGACGAATCATTGATCGTACCTCTCGAAGAGATTCAAATTGACGAAAAACTTTAGTTCAGTGAAGAACCAGTAGAGGTGATGGATCGAGAAGTGAAAGTATTGAAGCGTAGTTGCATACCAATCGTTAAAGTGCGATGGAACTCACAACGTGAACCTAAGTATACGTGGGAACGTGAAGATCGAATGAAAGCAAAGTACCCACATCTATTCTCATAAACGATTGTCATCAAGTAAGTCTTCATTAAATTTCGGGACGAAATTTCTCTAACAGGAGGAGACTGTGACAATTGCATTCGACAATGTCGACATCAATGATGTAAGCACATTTGGTCGTTCTTGAAATCCACATTGATTTAGAAAATTTAATTATTACAGGTTGATAGTATGCGAGAAATGGTGAATGTAGGCGAAAACCGTGAGCGAAACGGAGTTACGGATTGTCCGGAATCGCGAAACGAAGCAAAAATCGAAAATTGGACGAAATAGGAGTCGGGCGGTACGCCCCGGGTCACACGCCCAGCTGGGGCGGTGCCCCCTACGGCTTTTGAGTCGGCAAACAGGTTTAAAGGATCAGATTTCATCCAGAAGATTTTATTTTTTCTATCTCGAACTTCTTTCACTTCCAGACGTCCAAACACAAACTTTTTCATCCCAAACTCCATTTCAAATGCTTTTAAACGTTCAGATCATCCCAAGGAACGAATCTACAAGCCCTGATCGTTGTTCTACGCGCAGAAATCCTTCAGATTAGGTAACTGTTCGTTTTAACTTTCTAGCTTGATTTTGATTGATTAGATCTTGTTTTTTTGAACGTAATGATATAGTTAGGGTGGTTCATTATTGCCTAGATGATGGCTAGGATTGATTATAAACGAAGAACACGATGTTTTAACGGGTAAATCCTTGTTTTGATCCGTTGTAATGCCTGGTTTGCATGAAATCATAACTATGATTATAATGGTTTAAACCATTTGATTATAACAATGTAGGTGATTAGTTTGGTTAATCTTTGAAATGCAAGGTTAAATGCAAGTGTTTCAAACTAATCACAATCATTAACATACTCATTGGAACGATTATCTGATGTTTATGATAACAATCAGATTAGTATGTTAAACATGGTTGTTAAACCTATTCTAATACTACATTGTGATATTTCATGATATTTGGGTAATCAATAACAAGGATTGATCATTTCTAAGCCATTAATTTGTCCAGAAACTGTTTTAACAATATAATCAACAACATTAACTATTTGGTTAATCCGAGATTATTCTGATTAATTAAGGATGTCATCAATCTTGTATGAGGAACCTAATTCAGTGTAGGTTCCTACATTATCATACATTGTATGATATAACATTAAAATAACTAATTAAATATTAAACATCAGTTTGATGACTGTTAAGACAATGTCTTTGACATTAAACGTTCAGAAAGATCTAATCAGTAAGTTAAAACATAAATAACTCATTAAACATAAATAAATGCAGAATTTCTCTATTACTATCAGTTGTGTGACATTCTGCTACTTCTGAGTTATCAGGTGAGTTTCGTACAACTCCTTTTCTTTTTAATGTTTTATAAACACCGGGGTCTTACTGTGAAACTTTTCTTGAACATATGATATGTATCACTATTATCTATATGATTTCAAGTGATCTGTTAAGAACTTGTGAATTTCATGGGATTGTGTTTGTAAACCAGAACTCTATCACGAAACTTAAAAGTCCTCATTCCTGAACTGTATCTAGTGAACCCGTGTGGGGCCAAACAAGGAACAATGATAGTACTATCGGCTGACAACCCATTTGCTAGGAGTTTGCAACTCCCCTTGCTGTGAATGTTTGTTACATGTTTCCAAAACTTCTTAATGTTGTGATAGGCATTAAAACAATAAGGCATAAGATTTTACCAGTAGGTAATGTCTTCGAAGATCGTAAAGTCACGTTCAAAAGGAACTAGATATGGGTCCCATGGTTATCTTGAACTGAACACTTTGAGAACTTCCATATCATATCATATTGTTGAACATGAACTTTACGAACTCACCAGCTTTGTGCTGACGTTTTAAACTTAAAATTTTTTCCAGGAAGACAGTGACCCACCAGGTGAGGCAGCACTCTAAACGCTTGTAATTAAATAAATTAGATAATGTAATAAACTTAGTTCATATAATACGACATCCTTGTAATATGACATCCATGTTAGAGTGTTCCTAAGTAGGTTCAAGACTCTGATTTATGTTGTGTGTGGCTTTACCTAAGATAGATTACTCGTATCAACATCTAATGTAACTGCAACCAAAACACAAAAATGAAACATGGATTCTAAGCAGACTATTCACTAGATTTTACTAGATGTGTTGTTTGAGACTTTGAAAATGGATGGGGTGAGAAGGAGAGGGAGAAAGAGATGGAGGGCCTAGATCAATCCAAATCTTTGTTTTCTTTTTTAAATATCATTACTATATATAAACAATAATTTCTTCTTTTATGTGTATGTGTAATTTGTCACCGATTAAAGATTTAAAAGCAGTAATTTTTGGTTGCATTACTTAATGTAACCAAAACTTGTTAATATAACCAAAACATACAATGCTTTTAAATCTTAAACGGTGATAAATTTACACATACACATAAAAGAAGAAAGCATTGTTTAAGTGTAATAATGATATTTAAAAAAAGAAAATGAAGATTTGGATATATCTTGGTAGAGTTATACGGGTTACCGCAATAAGAGTGGGTTAACATTTGATCCTCTCCCTATATGTGTGTGTGTGTATAGGGGACGGTTCAAAAGAAAACTCATCACTTTGGAGAAAACCAAGAAAAGTCCTACTAACCAATCAATTTAAAAAAAATTTTCATGATTTTTTATTATTAGCTTATACATGTTATAAATAAATTTTTTTTTAATAAAAGTATGTAGATCACGAAGTTACGTATATTTAACTCATATATGTTGTTTACGAGTTACATATATGTAATCGATGAGTTACATATATGTAATAACATGAATTACTATTGGATCGTGTTATGTAATCAACACAACACTTTCACAAGTTATCTTCTATTGAGCTTGATAGATGCGGAAGATTCTATCAACTCAGCTCACCCACACATGCAGAACAAAATACAATACACAAGTAAATTTAATTTCAAGGTTAAAGTATATTTAATTCAAATACAAAGTGAACAAAACTCTTAGATTAAGCACACACTCGTGCCTTGCTCAATATACAAGTGAACATATTTATACTAAAACCTACAGCTGTATTATCATAGGAATACAAGGCTGGACAAGATACTAGAAACAAACTAATGCTAAAACTAGTATACTGTTAAAGTTTGACAGGCCAAGCTATATTAATTACAATCAATACAAATATCTTCATTGACTTTTACAATAAATGCCTAAACTACAAATGGCATTTAATGTATCATATCTATGTAAGTCTGACAAATCTTTCTTGTTACTAACTATCATTGGAATATCTTCTGAGTTGTTCTTGAAGATAGAAAGCGTCTCTAAATATTTCCATAAAGGTCTTGGATCATCTCAGACTAATTCTTCTAAAGCTTTTGTATTCAAAAGCCTGTGTATTCGGAAGCCCTTATTTCTGTTGAGTTATCCTGAAGAATAAGGTTATCTTCTGAAGGCACCTAGCCTTCTGAAACTCTCAAGCTTCTTCCGAAGACGAGTTCCATCAGGAAGACAACTTTGTTCTTCTGAGGCTTGTATGGACTTCTTGTGTGATGTCAAGGACTTAGAAGATTTGGAGAGCATCAGCGTTTATGTTCTTACAATTACATTTATTTATTTATTTATTTTTTAACAAATCTAACCTTATAATAAAACAAAATGTAAAAAAAAACGAAAAACGAAATTGATTGATAACAATTATGATTAGTTTTCTAATTTTTCTCAAATATGATCGTTTTTATTGGAACCCTCCCCTATATATATGTGTGTGTGTGTATAATGTGTGCGTAATAATATTTAAATATGATTATTTCATAAAAGAAGTATTAACAAGATGTAAATAAACATCAATTTACATGTATATATTTATGTCTGTATGTATGCATGCATGAATGTTAATATGTATAATAATCAATTTAGATAAATAATAGTAAATAAAAATAACAACAAGAAAAAATTGTAATAAGAATAATAATATATTAGTGAAAACACATAACAATAAAACCTAGATAAATCTATAAACTTAATTTATTAGGTTTATAAACTTTTATGAACATTTCTATGTAAAATAATATGAATATAAAGTGGAGGGACTAAATATGATAATATGTGAAAGATATTTGTGAGTAAAAGGAATTTAAGAAATAAAAATGATAATAATTGAAATATCAAGGAATGAAATGGCAATTCTTGAAAGTTTTTTCCTTTCCTTCTTGATCGCACGTTTCTATCTCGTCAGCATCGGTCCATTCCAAATCCTGATGAAAACGCTATCTAAAAATTCGAAAAAGGATGATTACACAATCATCTCCTAATCAAGATTCTAATCATATCAAAAAAATCCCAAAATTGATAAACAATAACGCTTATGCATAGCTATTTACACGTTTGACATAATAGAAGTCAAAATTGAATAAACTAATTAACTATAATCAAAATTGTTAACACAAGGTAATTTTCAACATCAATCTCTTCGTTATCACCTAATAGTCAAAAGCCCATGATCATTGGGGCTAAAAATCACGGTATTGATCGAATTGGAACCGAGATAAGAATTAGGGTTCATGTTGAAATTAGGAAATCGTAACATATAAGATTTATATAACTAAAATTGTTTAACACTCGATCTCAGGGCGCATTTCGCCGGTAGGCCCTTGTGGATAGACCCGGAGGCCGCGGGTTCGAGCCATGCTTTTGCCGGTTTTTCAATTTTGGCCATTAATTTAAACCGGTTTTCAGCCATTTACTCTCTTTTCAACCATATTTTTTATAAACAAAGTATAGAAAATAACACAATTCATTTTTAAATCATTTTTAAATTTAAATAGAGTTTTGTTATATAAAACGAAAGAAAACTCACATAATTTTTTATAAAAAGAGTTGTTAATTAGAAAAATACAAACTTTAATATTATCTAGGGACTTTATAAAAAAATTTTAGAAATACATATTTAATTTTCTCTTATCAAGTTTAAAAAAAAAGAAAAAAAAAGAGATTTAAACAACATTGTTTTATAATCAAAATTTTATTTAGTAACTTAAAACAGTAAGATCGGCATCGTAAATATAATTGTTTAAATAAATTAATCATTAAATAAACTATTTATTTAAACCAATTATTTTGTGAAATAAAAATCCAAAATTATGTTTTATAAATCAAAAGCATTTAAAGTTTATATACAAATCATAGATAATTAATTTTAAATCATTTTTATAAATATGTTTTAATAAGACTTTCATATACACAAATACTTATGGCTATACTTAAAAATCAAAGAAAAAGCAGCTAAAATAAATAGATGGAATATTATTTTTAATATTCTTAATTTGTTTATTTAACAAATTTGTAGGGATATTTATTTAAATTTAGATATAGTCTTAGGTATTATATAGAATGCCATAGATATTTAAAGTAAGGCTAAAAGTTTAAAACACGTGAACTTGAAAATTGTGAATTATTTTTACATAACTTGCAATTAATAAAGTTAGAAGAAAAATAAAATTATATAAAATTGTAAACGTGTTTATACTTATAAGAAATTTTAATATGTCAACTATAAACCATATAGTTTGTAGTAAATAAAATAATTGCTGTTAACTAAAATTTTAAAGTCCTTCTAGGCCTACATAGTACATATAGGTTGGATCGTCCGAGCTGGGCCGGGAGGGCGAGAGATTTGTCCTAAGTTCTAGAAGCAAAAGCTAATACTATTTAAGCATCAATTTTTAGTTTAATCTTATAAAAATTAGTAAAACTATGATTACAATTGTACGTAATTTCTATTATTTATCTTATTATAATGTGAAAAAAGACACTTATTCTCAAAAAATATATATATATATATATATATAATATATATATATATATATATATATATATATATATATATATATATATATATATATAATATATATATATATATATATATTTTAGCTATCTTGTAAGTGATATTTCCTAATAATTAAGCATTTGCCCCTACAAGAAAACTCGAAGATTTGTTGCCATTTTATGACCAGTGTTTATAATTATAAATTTATATTATTATTTATAGTATTTAAATTATAACTTGTTTGCGACTTCCTATAAATAGTCACAAACTAGTTTATGGTTGTTTCAAGACTGAACTTTTTCTTGTCACTAATTTTAACGCTATATATGTATGGGTTTATAAGGCGTAAAAGTAAAATTGCATTAATCTTTTACGTTATTTTAATTATTTTCTGATAATAACGTTAAAAACATTGTGATAATTACTTCAAACGATAACTTTGAGATGGAGATTAACTTATTCGGAACAGTGTTTTATCCAAACTTAGTTAGGGTAAGGTACTATAAATATAGGAAATTAATGGCTATTTTTTGCAAAGAAAAAGAAACACTATAAATGTCTCGATCATAAAGTTTCAAGAACACTTTAATATATCAAAATTAAGGTACCCAAATACTTGTAATCAAAGGGTACGTTATTTAATTAGAGAAGGTACACTTTGACAAAAACACAAAACCTTTGAGCTAGGTTTAATATTAAGCTGGGACTTCAACGGTGTGATTAGCCACAACTGGAGTACGAACAACAGCCACATCTTGTGGATTTGGAACTTTTTCATCAGCGGATACAGAGATGTTTAGCTTCACCATATCGATTATGTTTTGATCTCTAACTTCCGGGCCTCTCGATTCATGTTCATTCACTTCTCTTGTTTTCTCTGTATATTCTGTGGTTTTCGCGTCTGTGACTTGCTTCTTGTTCTTGTACATCATATAAAGAATGATTTGAATGATTCCGAAGGTGAATCCAAGAGTATTTGGAATCTGTAATATTCAATAGAATTTTAGAATATTTTTTATAAATATGTAATTATTTTGTAAATTTAATTTTAGGCATACCGCAATGTTAAAGTCCCCAAGAAGTAGGCCATAAAAGAACCACATAACTGCACTTATTGTTAGAGCGACTGACAGAAGAATTGGCATGTACTCCACACTTTTGGTCTTGATCACTTGTCTCTGTTAAAAAAAATCAAAATTAAAAATTAGTTTTTTCCAAAGGTTATTACTATTAATATTATTGTATACGTGTACATATACTAGTTCTTATTTTTATATCTAATTTATTGTAGCCTTAAAGTTAAATAAATTCTTATAAAATATATAAGTATTTCTCAATGATATATTTTTTTTATTTTTGCTTTTTAAAATGTGTTGCGTATATACTTCAAAAAAAAATTTTAGATCTGCCACCAACTATTTCTTTTTGTACGTACCACAACGCCTAATGGTGCGACAAACACACACAAAGAAAACACCAGACAAATCCATCCAACTACCACACCCCGTTGCTGAGCGCTTTTTAAAAGGAATTGAGTCATTAAAACGATCAATCCGAATCCAATAACTATAAACAATATGATCAGCTTCAAACTTTCCATCTACACATGAAAAACAATTCAGAATCAATTTGAAAAGAGTCATCAAATAAACAAAACGGGACGAAAACATATATGTATTAACACATGCATGCATACCCTAGCTTTCTTTGGAGCATAGAAGACGAAAACACAAAGATAAAAGGTTTCTATGACGATCCCAACTGAGTTGATGGTGATCAAAAGCAACGTATTGCCCTTTAACAACGCGTAATAGATCCAAAGCATAGCACTAAATAAGGCCACCGCGTAAGGTAACGATTGAAACCCTTCAGTTGATTTCTTTTTATAAATTTTGTGGAATGTTGGCCTGCAGTTTATGCAAAATTGTTTGAATCAATCGAGAGATTAAAGAGCAAATAAGAACATATATATACATATATACATATATATATATATATATATATATATATAGTTAAGGATGTATATTTTTGGGTTAAAAAAGGATTGATTATAAGCTTACAGTGGTGAAAGAAACACCAAAAATGAGATAATATTGCCTGCAAAAGAATAACAAAAAAATAAGCATGTTTTTAGCTAGGGTTTGGGCTTATTACGTGCATGACACGTAACCTGTACGTATAATATCATGCATGCATTACGTTAGATATATTATTTATTAATGGTACGTGATCCGTAGGACATCAAATGATCATTATATTGTCTATTAAAGCATAACATGGTTATCAAATCGGACGAAATATCAAACGATGCTATAAACTGCAGTGAACCAAGGATTCTTCTTTCAAACAGGATGGCGTTTGATTTTCAGTTTGGGTCGGGCTGAACGAATAAATAATGATAACTTGTTGTTACAACCGGTAAAACTAATAGTTATAATGAGGATAATATGATAACAAAAAAAAAAAAAATTAATGGATCATCTAATAACCAAAATACCTAATCTTATTTGATACACATTTCTTATACTTTTTTCAATTTGTTTAACAAAATGTAATGAGAGATAGAATACCCATAAGGCCAAATGCAAAGGTGAGATGAGGGAATTGACCAGCAATCACCATTGTCAGAGCTTTTGTTCTTAAAAAAAAACACACCCAAATCAATGGCAAGTTACAGTGAACTGTTGCTAGCTGGTGGTTCTGTGATGGGGAGATGTGCATAAGAAACGATGGAGGAGGTGGTTTATATAGGGGAAATTGAGGGTACGTACGTGATGAGTCAGCCATTGACCTGTACAAATTAAATAATAATATATATGGATTATATGCATGATAAATATTTGAGAAATTAAATAAACGAATAGGGTCAACTTGTTAAAATCGGTTTAAACATTATTTATCATCTTAGCTTTCAATTTCCTTTTCCAATTTTTCTTAATTTTAGCCATCACTAAGAAAACTATTATGATACATCAAAATTAAGCTGTTTTGATACATCCTCTTTTTTGTCACTAGAAGTTTTCTCCGTCGTCGCGATTATTTCACCGCCATAGCTTTGACGCTACAAATTATATAATCGTCGGCATAAAGCTTCGTAAGTATAGAATCTTTTTCCAGACGACTTGTCACCACTAATTGTCGTGAAAATATTTTCATGCTTTTAAAATAAATGAAATTTCATTTTATATTTACTTGTTTTTTCTACACACATATTTATATTTTATACATAGATACATACATATACACACGTACATACGTACACACACAGAGACCCAGACACACACACACACACACACAGACACATACATACATA
The DNA here is from genome assembly GCA_009363875.1 of Mikania micrantha. NCBI lineage: Eukaryota > Viridiplantae > Streptophyta > Magnoliopsida > Asterales > Asteraceae > Mikania > Mikania micrantha. The sequence goes on along the minus strand of SZYD01001657.1, from coordinate 2,590 downwards.
CATACATACAAACATACATACATATATTATATCCTGTGAAAACCCGATCTTAAAGAGAAAACTCTTAAGCCCTATCTAAGTCATTGATTTGGAATATTAAAATAAATATATGGTTCTCATTAAACCTGAATAAAGAATTGAGATTGAATAAACAAATGTTGTTAAATGTGAACCACATATTTGTTTTCAATATTACAAATCATCGACTCACATAGGGTTTAAAGATTTATTTGGTTTTTTAAATGATTTGGATCAAGGCGAGTCACGAGTCAAGCCAGATCTGATATATTTTGTGGAAGAAAAGACATGATTTGATTCGGTTTAACAAAGGGTTAAACGTACACCTACAACCCATGCTCAGGTTTAGATTTTTTAAAAACGACTACTTCTAGCTAATTACAAAAGTTTTAATTAAGGATGTACGTAGATAAATCAAAATGGCTTGAGAAGAACTTGAGATTGGATCTATAGAAAGCTTGAATGAGGCAAGCTAATTCGAGCCCGACCATTTAAGTATGACTCATTTAATTATCAAGTTTAAGCTTGAGCTTATACATGTTGATCTCAAACTAACTTGTTAGCCTAAATGAGTTCTTCATTTATATAATATTCCTTTAATTAACAAAGTGTGTGTAGATACTATATTATGAAGATAGAATGATCATTTGATCAAATCTCTTAAAATTAAGAGTTTTATAACTTGTATAACATAGAGTACAACTTACAAAGTTTTGAAACCATAAACTAAATATTTTTTCTAACTCTTTAGTTTGTCACACATTGGTACTTTTAAGAAATAAAGTAAACTAAAATAGTTATAAAAGAAATTTTCTCTCAAATCAGGTGAATCATGTGTAGACTATTATGTCACAGTTGACATATTTAGTTAGCGTAACAATTATGTTTAGTTAAATATTATAATAAAATTAAAAGAGTTGGTTTGATAACCATCGAGCTATCTTGAGCTTTTTAAGACCCAAAATTAGCAAAATAAGCGTGTTGTTTCTCACCGGATCATGTGAGCATTTTATTAGTGTATATGTGTATACAAATAATTTTTTTATGTATTAAATTATGATAAATATCATAAAAATGAAAAATAGTTACTTTGATTAAAAAAATCAAGTTTTAATAGCATACGTTTGGTCATCTAAGATCATCATTCCGCTCAAAGAACAGTATGGTGATCTGACCCCCTTTTTAGGAGGTATTCCACAACTAAAAAAATCATCTAGCTCAATCCAAAGCAACATTTGTTCTATGTAAGATTACGACCAAACACATATTATACGTGAAGTCAAGGGTTACCTATAGGCTAGAAACTCTTTGGTCACATTTAAGTTTCTGTCCCATGTATATGTATGTGTGTATGTGAAACAAAATAATAATAATAATAATAATAATAATAATAATAATAATAATAATAATAATAATAATAATAATGTAAAATTAATCGTTGATATTTGTGAAAATAAATTTGGATAAATACGATGAAAAGTGAATGGTAGAGTTTTACATGTAAAAATAAAAATATGAATAAGGAAAAATCTACCTATCTAATAATTGATTCCAAGAAATGACACATGACATTCTCATATTATTTCAAAAATAAATCTTTATTTTTAAATATAAAAGGTCATAATTAATGTTATTAATAATATAAATTGTTTACATAAATACACTAAATTAATACTAATAATTTATAATATGATAATAAATATCATGTATGTCTAATGCTATACACACACACTAAGAACATTTTTATATAAATTTTTATTTTTAATTTTTTTAATATAAAAAGGTAAAACAAATATTTTTGGTTTTCATAATTATGCAAATTAAAAGAATGTAATAAATTATTTTATTATTAATATATATATGAAGACATATATATATATATATATAATCACTTAATTTATATTCTTAAATCCGTGTAATACACGGGTTTATAACCTAGTTATACAAATATACGTAAATTTTCAGATGTTTATTTGAAAATGATTAATATTCAAAAAGTGCAGTTAATAACTTCAATAATAAAGGCCTCTAAAAGAACTTTAATGTTGTTATGAAACGTGTAAATTATATCTAACGTGAATATCATTTAGTATTAGAAAAAATTAATATGCGTGATGCTGGATTACACACGTATGGATCGAGTCTAATGAATTAACTATGATTAAGTTAAAATAAATATACCTCTTAAAAATTTAACATCATTAAATCATTATTCAGCTGATATAATAAATCAAATAGTTGAATGGTATTTTTGTAAAAGATCACTTTTTTTTTTGACTTTTTAACAAATTCTCTCAACTCTTTAAACATTTACCACTTTTATACACGGAATTATTTTTTACAAATGAAGAAGTCATCAGCAATGGGAGTTTCCACAGAGGAGGTCATATTGCTGTTACCACTGTCCTGATGAATTTGAGATTGTTCATCAGTTGTGTGGGGCAGCCTCCACTGTATTAACCCTTCAACATTGCTGGGGTTAACCTCTGTTGTTGTTAGCTCTGGGTCGAGGAACCCCTCTTGCAACTCTGTCACCACTCTCAAAAGAGTTTGGGAAGTGGAAGAAAGTGGG
>SZYD01001656.1:62500-67500 GCA_009363875.1 Mikania micrantha | reverse complement strand
CACCAAGACCAAGTCGATCCGTATATAGAGTCATACTAATCGAGTCCTTCTTTATCTACTGAGTTGTAGTTGTTGGAAGAAAGAAAATAGCACGAGTACGATTCGCAGGCCATGTTCGGAATCGAACGAAATAGATTCGACCTAATGGGGTCCTATCTTCTAGCGGCTAGTGATTTAGGCGCTCGCTCAATGATTTATCATTTTGGAACCGTTGTCCTAGGCAACATGGGAGAGATAGGTGGAAAGACCACATGAGTCTCAACAAAGTGAGAAAAAGCTATCGAACATCCTCCGAATGCATTCTTTTTCTATGAATTGACTGTCTTTCATCTTTCTTCTCTTAGGAGATTCTTTGAAAAACTTTTGCAGGGAAAAATCGTAGTCGAGGAGCTTTGACGACGAGAGAAAGACTGACCCTACAGAATAGGATCCTTTACCAGTAGCTCATACTCCTAACTAGCTAGGCTTTCTATTGCATCTATATCTATTATAGGTTATAGGCTACTGTTGCGGAGCTCAAAACTAAAGAAAAAGAAACGCGGGCGCTGTTAAACGAATAAAAAGTTCATGATCCCCGATCTCAAGCAGGGAAAAGCGCCGAAGGGAGAATGCATCCGAACGGGGAAAGAGGATCTCGTAGATAAGGTGCCAAGAAGTGTGCCACCCCTAAATCCCTAAAGAAGCGGACTAGATGCCATGTTCCGATCTCATACTGGAATAGGAAATGACTACAAAAGTACTAGCTGCTCAGTTCCGTAGCTCCTATTGTTAGGCATCTATTAGTCTATTAGTGGAAAACGACCAATGAAAAGAACCAAAAAAAGAAAACTTGCGCGTGGCAGGAAAAAGTCCATTATCTCCATCTCTAAGAAGCCAGAAAGCGAGGAACCCTCCTCGAAGACACCATCTTGTGTTGTGGGAAAGAGGACGAAGGCGATAGAGAAAGCAGAACCGGGAGTGCACTAACCGAAAATAATCATATACAGTTGGAGTCGTCTATGGACTAGTCTATCTACAGCATAGATAATAGGAAATTTGGGCTTCCATTCAAAAACAACTACCCCAGCTAAGAATCTAGGATAGAAGTGCTCTTTCCAGTACCGAACATTTCCATCCATCCTGAAGAACCAACCTTCCCCCTACAAAGGGTGTGAATTCCACTTCTTCTCTAATAAGCAGGAAATAGAAGACATTGAAAAGATCCTTATTAGTGAAAAAATGAAAAAAAGTGCAGGTGAAAGGTTCTGAAAGAACTCAAGCGTAAGAGAGAGGTGAGGAACCCTTTCTTCTCCAGTCTTTTTCTTCTTCCTCTGGTCTCTGCCTCGGACTTTCTGCCTATAGTCTAAGGAACCTATTATAAGGTAGCAAGAGAGCTCTAAGAAGTGGGGGCGACCTCGTAGTTTTATAATGATTCTTTCACTCCTATCCCCTCATAAGAGGAGGATACCAAGAGTTTCGCTCAACGGCCTAAGGACTACCTGACCTGCCGACCTTCCTGCAATTCAATTCCCTAATGAAATCAACTACCTGTCTAAGTGCACTAGCTGACTTCTCTATTGCATAACGCTTCTCACCTGACTTCATAATCACAGCTAAGCTGCCTACTGTGAGGATCTAGCCGTTGCTTCATGCTCACCTTCCTTCAAATAGGCTAGGATTAGTCCGGATCTAGCCTTAGTGTAGTAAATACCATCAACAGGATGAACTATATTTGAAGGAAGGCATCTATTCAAGTCTTTACTGAATTCGATATGCGTAGATTCGATTCGGAGAAGAGATTCTTTCTTGTAAGAACATGGCAAGCTAAGTGAAGTCATTCAGAACTGGCAAGCACCCGGAAGCACTAGACCAATAAGCTAGATCTCCCTACGGGGCATTGCACGTTTAGCCAGACCGCCCCGCTCGTGCTTCTCCTTGCGTCTTGCACTAGAACAGGGAAATCGCTACTAAAGCACTTTCTCTCATGAATTGAAAGAGTTCTATCTCATATAGGGTCAAAATCTACTGCTTATATTCTTGCAAGCAAGGCGAGAAGCGATTCTCTTAGCCGGCATACCCGACGAATCAAAAAAAGCTATAATAAGGCAATCCATGGGCATGGAACCCCGAAATAGCCAATCTACAATCAAACTTTTAATCAGGTCGAAAAAGGATTGCCGGTGGGTAGAACCAAGACTCATTTTAGCCAGGAGCTTACTTTCACTACTTATTTAGCTACTTTAGGTCGTTGTAGTCCATAAATAAAAAGAAAACTTTATCAGAGCTTGCATTCGATGCCGTTGATTCAATTTCTTCACCACCGGTAGCAATCAATTCTAAAAAGAAGCTTCCGGAAAGAGATTCTAGTAAATAGAAAACTCGCCATTCATTCATGAACTGTCTTGCCCGTGCCATCAAGAGCTACAGCTATATCTCTCGAAGGTGTCTTAGCTCCACCGATAGACCTATCCAGGTAACCTCACCCGTGAACCACGAACTACACTTACAGACAACCTAAGAAGAAACGGAGTCTCACCCATCAAAAGCATAAGAAGCAAAAACTAGAAGAATAAACAAGAGAGAACGCGCATACAAAGAGGATTCTTAACCGTTCGCGAAGAGAAGATCGTTTTTTAGGCAAGGAAAAAAGCCAACCATAGCAGAACGCAATCAAAGCTTTCGTCCTTGGCCGCTCCTTCAACTGATTTCATTCATTCATAAACTCGCTTGAACGTGCCATCAAGAGCTCCAGCTGCAAGAGGATAGGATCTTTTTAGGCTGGGCACGAAAGCTGCATTGATTTGACTTCTTTGCTTCTGCTATTGAAGCGAAAAACCCCAAGAAAACTTGATCAATTATCATTCTTCTTTGGCGACAAGGAAGGCTACCCCTGGGTAAAAGTACTAATCCGTCTATCTACTTACTACCTAACTAAGAGAATGGTATTGACTGAGAGAAGTAGTACGAGGAGCTAGATTGTTGCTGTCTTCTTTTTGGCAGTGGGATAGGGAAACTGTGAGGACTGAACTTTCACTTTCTTACTTGAACTCATAGCTCTTTCTCTTTTTCTCTTTTGAGAGCTGTATGTAACTACAGTTCTTTATGGGCTGGGGAAATCTCCTAAATTACAAGAGAGGAAGATAGAGTTAGCATTGATTGGGAAGGAAGGAACCAGTAATCCATTTAAGAGGACTTTACCCTAGAAAAAGTAAAAGGGAGGGAAGGAACTGACTTTTTCTAACTCGGAATGAATTGGAAGTGCGAGATGCACTAATCGGAAAGAGACTCTCTCTTGACCTGACTTTCCCTATTGGCTTTGACTGCGGTAAGTAATTCACTCAAACCGATTCCATTTATGGATACTTGGAGGGTGGGAAAACTCTTTCTTTTATCAGGATGAAAGGCTTAGCCGCCTGACTCACTCCGGATAGAAAGATTGAGGGGGTCAGACACGGCGGAGACTTTCATTGAATATGGGATTGAGACTACGACTGGAATGGAATTGCTCCGTTGATAGATCCAGATTCGCATCCGCCCATCTAAGAGATTTCTTCGTGCCGGGTCGTGAGCTATGTGGAGCGATAAAAAAAATGGGATCTATTGGGCTTTCACCTGCGCTGCCTTCGCCTAGGACATTAGAAAGGGCGAGAAAGGGCTTGCTGCTGGTTCGGAACTCCCCTATCTATTTGAATTGATTTACAGCGCCTATTTTCAAGCTTATAAAAGGAATTGCTTCTATTCACTTTAAAGAGCGTCTCTCCTGTCCGGCTCGATATGAACAAGGTAGGCTGGTAGGTGGGTAGGCTTCTATCCGACTAGTAGGACATGCAGTTCTCCCCTTAGCCTTAGGGCAGGCACGAAATCAATTAACAGCTTCTAAAGAAAAGAGGACGACTTAAGACAGCAAGAACGGCCAAAAGAAGTAAGTCACTTGCAAGCCCAGGAAGAATGAAAAGAAATCGATGAATGTGTCCCGACCAAGCAACGAAGAAGCGCTAGCAGATGAGATTGGACCTATATAGACTAGGAAACACAGGGAAAGACAGTCTTTGGGGTCCCCAAAACAGAGTGAGAACTAGCCCTTTGAGGAGCTCTCTAAGCTGTCTAACTCTCTATTACCATATGCAGAGGGAAACCAGGTTCAATAGCCGGATAGAGTAAGAAAACAACTAAATAGAAATGAGTAGGTGAAGGAGTCAAGAGTTTCAAGAAAAAATCTCCTTAATGCGACTGCGGGAAGGCTGTTCCTGCTACATTTCGCTGGGGAAGAAAGAAGGAATTGAGTCCTTTCACATTATCACGGAAAAAGGGGATTGCCTCTTAGTCAATTTTGACTGGAAAAAGACCCGGAACCCCATACCCTCTCATTCACTTACTATAGGCCGAGGAGCGTAGATTCATCTTACTTTTTATAAACGGAAAAAGAGACATCAGTCACGCATTCGAGCAAGAGCCTTTGCCTTTCTTCGCTATGTAAATAGAGGGCCGGAGGAAGAAGTGCCAGAACCTCAACAAAAGAATGAAGGTGATAGAGTCTTACAGGAGACGCTAGGCTTCGGAATTGAATGGAATGATTCCTCTCCCTTGGTTGCCTTCACTGCCCGTGAATCCCTTCTCTTTTTCTATTCCAGTAGTCTTATGCGGTCTGGTCTGTCCATTAGTTGCTTCACTCATAGTAGTTAGGAGGTTGTTGTCCTAATGAGTGTAGCGGAGTGCTCCCTATCCTATTACTCATCTATAGGGCTATCACCCTAGCTTTCCCTGTCTCTGCCTTTCTTTCCTAGTCCTGAGTTTTTCTTCTTGACTATTGCTTGGGATTGGGTTTGACACTATTCAATACTAAATATCTACTCGTGGAGGGAGGGGAGGCAATAGATTCATCTTAGGCGGTAAGCGAAGGAACTGTAGGGCTTAGGGCAGCGAGTGAGCCTCGGATTTTTCTTCAATAGGCTCTAGGGGAGGTGAGAAGAGAGCCAATAGCTATTATAGAAGGACTTAACAATTCATGGCATGAATTAGAG
>SZYD01001656.1:42500-55000 GCA_009363875.1 Mikania micrantha | reverse complement strand
CCTATTGGCATTTTCCCAGAATTCATGGCCAGAAAAGTCCTTGGCGGTCTCTATTATGGAACCAGTGGCTTCCTCCTAAGATGGGTTGATTCTCTTCTTCTGGAGATTCCTCAGGAATGCTCTTCCTATGGATGACAGGCTCAGATACATGGGCTTTCAAATGCCTTATCAATTTCATTTCTGCATTAGAAGTCAACAGGATTCTTTACTTCATTTGTTTTGTCAAGGTGAAACTGCCTCTCAGGTTTGGTCTTATTTGAAAGGTGTTCAACATGCTAGTTTTGTTCAAGATAGTCTGTCTGCTTTCACTAAGACCTGTTTGCAAGGCAGTTCTATCAAAAAATGGGATTTTTAGGGTAGTTTTATCTTCTCTGGTTGCTGGGAGATTTGGCTTGCTAGAAATGCATCTGTTCATGATTCAGTTGCTATGTCTTCTTCATCTATTATCAATAAAGTCAAGCACTGGTGTAAGGATTTATTGCAGCTTGATTATCCCACTCATTCTTCTGGTTTTCATGATTCTATTTGTTTCCAAGTAATGCATATCCCTATGGTCTCCCCTAATATTCCTAAAGGAAAATGGATCAAATGGGCTCCTCCTTTTGGTATTTTGAAGTTGAACACAGATGGTTCTTCAAGGAATGGCATGGCAGCAGGTGGTGGCATTATTAGGGACTATAAGGGCTCCGCTTTGGTTGCTTTTTCTACCTTTTATGGCCCAGGTACCAACACATTTGCAGAAGCCAGAGCTCCCCTTTTTGGTCTGATGCTTTGTTACAGATTAGGCTACTCCAAAGTAGCAGCGGAGAGTGAAAAAAAATCATTTTTGATAGCATCTGTGGAGGTGCAGTCCCTTATATGATCAGATCTTTCAAAACTTTCTTACTTCCTTCCATGTCCATCTCTCATATCTACAGGGAAGGGAATCAAAGTGCAGACACTTTAGCTACCCATGGCCACTTCTATCAGGAACATTTTTAATTTCTTTCTAATGGCTCTCTTCCTACTGCCTCTCTTGCCTAAAGAGGTCAGTCCACCGCGTGTCTGTCTTCCAGTTCCTTGACTCCCAAACCTTGGGTCATTGATTCTGCCCCCGCTTAGGTTAGCTGTGCTTCCTTAAATATCGGGTTGCCAAGGGTTGTTTCCGGAGGAAATGGGATTCGAACCCATGATTTAGCAGTTGGTTGAGCAGTCGTGGCGGACAAACACAAACAGCAAGCAAAGTCTTGGCTCGCTCTCATTGGGAGGCTGTTCAACCAGACTGACGAAGTTGAGTATTGACACAAACAATAAGAGGACGAGCTTCCCTTCTACTACCGAAAAGAGGAGTTTACCACCGCCTACATATTCCACTCACTCTATCCTCTTTGATCCTATTCCAAGGCGATGGATCCTATTTCACTATCCTTGTCTAGAAGGCGATTCGGTAGCACTGAATTACTATAATAAGGTAAAAGATCAAAGAAGTCTCTCCGATCGATCCCATTCCTAGTCTTCGTACTAAGCCCTGTTGCCTTACCCCTAATCATGCTTTCAGCCGAGATCGCCCTTCAGTAGTTGCCCTCCTCGCCCCATTCAATAGAAAGTTGACTTACACGCCTTACTTGATAGGAGGCTTCAGGGAAAGAGATCCGAGAGTTTTGACAGTAGAGGGCTCGTTTGAAGACTTTCCGCTCATCTCCCGCCTTCGACTTGAAAGCGATAGGCTTTTCGCTCCTCTCCTGCTTGGAAGCTCTCTTTTAGTCGGAGAAGTGATACCTGTCGACCGTGAGGGAGACTACCGTCGACCGTGAGGGAGACTACCGCCCCTGAGGGGCTTGTTGCTAGAGGCATCCCCTCAAATGAGATTGATCAACTCTACAACAGCTCCGGTTTTAGCAATAAGAGCCCGCCTTCCGGGTCCTATATTCTAGTTACTAGCTTCAAAGGAACTACTAAAAGAAGGAGTCAAAGCATCGGATAGTGCTACCTACGAGTGAGTCACCCGCCTGGTTACCTGTCCTTATGAAGGAAGGTGCGTATGAAAGTCTTTACGGAAGACCATCAAATTACTGATTAGGAAGGTATTTAAGGAATGAACTTCTATTACAGGGATTCTTTGATTAAGACCTTTCGGATAGATAGCCCTATTGAATGAAGGTTGAACACCAACCCGCCTGGAAAGCTAAGAGTCGGCAAAGACCTAGCTGTCGAGGAATGAAAGAAGTCGCTTTCTAGGAGAAGGAGTACGAGGAAGTCAAGTCACAGGCAAGCAACCAACAGGCTAAGAGCTATCTCCCAACCTCTCCCTTATTGACAAAATGAGAGGGATTTCAGGCATATAAGAATTCCTGCCCTAGAAGATCGCATTTCTGACTTGAGCACCGTCTTTAGGCATTTCAGTTCTCAGGATCTTACGAAGAAAGGCTAAAGATCGTACTGAACACAACCCTATGATATGAGTGAAGGCGAGCCAGGAAAGCACCCTGAACTGGAAGCTTGAGGGGCTCCTAAACAAGAGTTTTGACTAGGTAGATTTGCCCTTCTACGCCGTTTTAGGTGAGTTCGGACTCAATCATTGACCGGAGATTGGGACAGAGCGGATGGCAACTAGCTGACTTCTTCCTGTCACTCGTACAGATCTGATTGAAGATATTGCATTAGAAAGGGATACAAAGTCACTTCCGAAGATTGAAAGAGAGGCAATCCCAGTTCGATACTGGTCTTGTTGCACTTCTCTTCGAGTTCATGACGGATAGCCCGCTAGGGACTGCTTGGCTTGTTAGCGAGAAAGCGCATAAAAGAATGCCATTTATCGATCGATAAAATAGGCTCAAGTACATTAGTCCGTAACTGCCATTTTGACTAGGTGGATTTTGCCTTCTAGTTGACTTCTTTCTGCGGGATACCCTAGTTAGAGCAGTGAAACCTTTAAGGCAAGAGATGCGGGCAAGTCAGTCGCTAGAACTCCCAGATGCTAATCACTCGCTAGAAGGGGTAGAAAGCCTGTTCTTTTGGTACAAATCCTCTTTCTTGAATGAAACTAGCTAGCTGTCTTTGAAGTCAAGTACTTAGCCGGAAAGGCAAGTCCATCGCGGGCACTACCCGACTGATTTCGGTATTGCATATAAGTACAAGTTTAGATGTGGCCATCTAGACAAGTGAAACGGTCCTTGCTGTCGAAGTTGACTACTGGATAGGAATTCCATCGGTATGGCATTAGAACTGCTCGGAGAAGTTCGATATGGAAGGTATACAGTTGATAGATCGGTATTGAAGTGAGATATTCAATCCTCTTTCTATTTAATGGTATTTCACTGCCTTTCATGTACAAGTATTGCAACTGAGACTGAGAGACAAGGGAGATCCCATTGAACTTGCCTTGATTGAATGAAGGCTAGCTGACTTCGATACTGAATGAACTCGCATGCTGGAGAACCGATGAGAGACATAGTCGATGCCAATATAGCTGTAATTTCACACTTGAGCTTTTCCCTTCGAAGAGTTGATCTTTCATTTCAAAAGTGGTATCTCCCCAATGGAGAAATGATGCTAGCCCTTTTTCCTTCGATGACAGAGATTGAAATGGATAAAGTGGATTCTCCCTAATGGTGAAATGAGACTGATTTCTAGATTTCACTGATTTCAGTGATTGAACTGATGGCAACTAGCGAGCAATCTTACTCAATAGGGGCTTTCCATCTTAAAAGCCTTCCTTCTTGCTTGCTTGCGAGAAGGCTTTCTTGCGTTCTTGCTTAGCTTATTTCAAAGGGGAGGCAGTGGACCAATAAGCTAGCTGTCCCAACCAAGACAGGAGCTAGCCTCTTATCTTAAAGGCTATCGATTTCCTCCTTGAGGAGCAAGGAAGATCAGAGGTCACACTGGAAAGCTATCAACTAACCTGTAAGAAGACTCTTTCTTGGGGCTTCTTCTTAGTCCGTTAGGTAGTTGCCTAGAGCTATTAACTAGACCGAAAGGGGAATCACGACCAGTCTTCCTAGCGATGTACAATTCTTTTGGTATATGAAATCTCGATGTCTAGGTCAATTCAATATCGAACAGAAAGGTAGCAATTCTTTTGGCACAGTCTTTTGGTATATGCAATTGAGAAGCCAAAGTCAGATAGAAGGGCTTGCCTTCCGCACTTTCGTATACCAAATACGAATTGAGAAGTGACTTTGTACAAAAGTACATTGTACCATCAGTCAATCAAATTTCTCCTATCCATTTAGAACTGGATTTTGTACCAACTAAACCTAAGCCAATAGAGCGTCTTGCCTTCGCAATATCGAAGGAGAAATGTAGTCAATGCTTTCATAGATGCCATACAACCATCCCTTCCCCTCCTAGTCCAAGAAGAGCTTCCCCTCCTTCCTCACGCTTGACTTGAGTTGGGAAGAGTCATCTTCCTTTTCTCGCCATGCTTGTATTCCCCGCTAATGGACTATAGCCGGAACGAAGGCACGGATTCTAGTTGATTGATGCAAATCCTAATCCCATTCTGTGACAACTTTGAGTGCGATCGGAAAGGAATAAGGCCCGAAATATGGACCACTAGAAATCGAATGAGTTGACCAATTCCTCTACCCCGCTGATTTTTTCTTAAGAAATTTCTAGTTAGACTTTTTTTCCTGCAACCAAGCCAAATGGGATTCTTCGATTCCCTTCTCTTCCGGTTAGCAACTAACTAGCTCTCGTACTCTTCCCCTCCTTCCTCACTACTAGAGAAAGGCTAAGTGAAGTACTTCTCGGGACTTACCTTTTCTTCTTTCAAATTCTTCTCTTCTTGCTTATCACCGACTTTCCTTCGCCCTTTGCGGCTGCTAGTGAAGTGGCAACTGGATTGCCTAGTGAAATGTGATCTCGATTGAAACTAGATAGCGCCCTCCTCACTCGGAGCCGTAGCCGTAGTCTGGTCGGACCTCCGGACCCCTTCTTTATTCGATTTGGAAGAGCTCTTTTTCTCTTTGGCTCGCTCTTGCTCTATCGTTGAATTTCCTCGTTTAAAGATCTCGCGCAATCTAGGTTTGAGCTCTGATTTGATCTCGATGGCCGGTGGCAAAGGAAGCGAAGCGACAACCGCGACTATGTTCCTAGTGTAGAAGAAAGAAAATGGAAGTTCTGGAATTTCCCCCAATGGCTTGCGGAAGCGCTGTTCGTTATTATAGTCTGAGCAGCGGATCATGATGCCGGGGATTTGTTCACAGCGGAAGAAGAGAAGTCTTCCTCAAATGGATCAGACAAGTATGTTTCACACAAAAAATCGATCTTTTTAGCTGCCATATTCCCTGTGTCTCTACTGATTTTAGTGCTCTGCCAAAGAAAGCGGTTTGATCCAAAGTCGGCATGAAATCTAAGGCTTTGAGCTCTTTGTCCGAGGACGATCTCCTAATTGCTAGTCCGAATCAAGGGCTAAAGTCCGAACTCACGATTTGACGGAAGCTGTACGACTGAGCAGCGGATCTCCTGACTCGACTAAAAACGAATGGACGCACTCTGCCCCCAGCAAAGGACTTCGTTGGAGGAATAAAAACCTAAACTCGATCAAAGAACTGAGACCCTTATAGAGCCTTTTTAAGACAAGGAAGTTCACTCAGGCCTCCAGAAGGAAGCAAAAAGAGTCGTTACGCCGCATCTAATGCTGAGTAAGGCGACGGAACTTCTTAACCACGGTCTTAGAGAAAGAGCCGAAGCAGGGACTGAAATGTTGATGGCTGGGATTGATGCCCACAATCGGATGCTAGAGAATAAGCCAATAACAATCGAAAGGGCAGGGACTTCTTATTCTTAGACGCCTGCTTGATAAAGGGCTTGTTTGCAAGCTAAGGGCGAGACAGATATTTAATTAATTAACAGATTTCACTTTGACTTCTTCTTACTTCTTTGCACTAGTCTCATGGCAATATCTCTTTAGCATCCCGACATTCCTTATTGCCCTAAAGCTAGTCACCTCAAGTCTTTGTATGGGCAATGTCTCTTGTTGTATAGCTATTTTCTCCGGGTTCTTCCCGAAGGGGCTAACCGTATTAATTGAAAAAAGGTAGTTGCTACTTCGTTGTTGAAAAAATGGTTTTCTATCTGTTGATGGGTTCACCCATTAGGGTTGTTATCGGTTTCGAGTTCTCGCTGTTCTCTAAGGAAGTTGAGTGAGAAGAAGTAAGAAGTCAAAATCATTGGAGCAAGGCCCTTCAAACTTTATGCTGTGTAAGAAAGAAGGAGCTCATTCCCAATGCCTCTTTTCTTTACTCGTTCTGAAGGTAGAGCAAAGAATTTCGATTCCGACAATCTGGAAATAAGAAAGCAGACCCACCCCTAGATCCTGTTATTAGTATTAGACAACCTAGGCAAGCCAAACAATCAGTGAGAATTCCAGGGAACAGAATAAGTAAGGCCCATTACCACCCCACTTAAACACAAGGGACTTGGTCTTCTGCCCTGTTGGACCCCAACAAACACTTGGCCTTGGCTATGTTCATAGGGGAGCCTTTTTCCTGATGGGAGGAGCGAACAAACGAAGGCAAAGTAGTTCAATTACAATTACATTAAAAACAGCCATCTTTCTTCTATGTCTTAGATCCCGTGGTTGATAGACCGTACTTCCTTTTTGCCTTGAAAGCCCAGTTTCATCTTTCCCGCGGCAAGGGAAGTGAGAAACTGGGAGGACTAAGGCCGTTGCGGGTGGCTTGAGAATCTAGCCAGGTCCCTTTTCCCGACAACAGATCGGAGATCTTACTTTCTCAAGTCATACGTCTTTTGTTCAGCCAACAGTGTTCCACTCTACTTATTATTACTTACTAGTTATTACTTACTAGTTATTACTTATTATTACTTACTAGTTATTACTTACTAGTTATTACTTACTAGCGCCCTTCACTTCAACTCATACTACTTGACTTTCAGCTTCTTCCCAAATCAAAGCTACTTGCTTATAAGAGAAGAGCAAGGTGCGTAGCTGGCTTGTTAAAGCATGGAAAGGTATCCAGAAAGCACAGTAACAGCTATAGCTAGTAAGCTAGTATACACGCATTTGCCCGATTGCTTTAACAGACGCGTTACCTCCTGGTTCCCACCTGTCCTGTCCAAAAACTAAGGAACTCATCTGAAAAGTCGATTTGCTAGATCAGAACGTGAACTCTGAGAATAGGGGTATACAAGTGAACCACCTAGAATCGATCCATGACCGCTAAACTAAAGAAAGGAGTCCTTTACCAAGTAAGCTAGGCAACCTTACCCGCCTCAACCGATCTTAGCTCGGACATGCCAACAGCCAATACTTACTCTTTTCCCTGGGACAGCTAATCAAAAAAACTAATACGGCCCCTTCTCAAAGAGACTGCCCTTAGGACTCTATTAAGTGAAGTCATTTAACAGCGGATAGACACAAGTTATGACAACCCTCACACACGAGGGCCAAAAAGAAGGCTTTCGTTAAGATCATTCGCCCATACAATAGAACAAGGAGAGCAATCAACGCTATGGCTACTTTAGGACAATTCCCGCCTTAGGGACCCCTACTGTGACAACAGCTACTACGCATCCCACATCAGATAATGCTATCGACGAAACAACCCTTTATCCAATCCAGCATATCACCATGACCTGGCACAGAACCAATCTTCACTTTTCGACATCCGCGTTCTAACAGCAGTTACACAGCCCCTGAATGTCTTAGATAGCTGTAAGTGAAATAAGGCTACTAAGTAGTAACTAGGAATGCGGCTAGCTCAGCTAGTATACTTACTTGCTCGTTATAAGGGGGGAGGCTAAAGCAGGGTAGCGAAACTAGGAACGGAGTTGGCTTGTTAGAGCTAGGCTGTTGAGTGAAAGTAAAGTAAGCGAGCTAGTCATACGAGCCAGGGAGCTAGTCAGCTTGCTGTAGTTGCTACGGTAAACTGGAGTGAAACGAGTTGGCAGTAGAGACCATAGGAAGGAGCCACACCTGCGATCTTTCATTAAACGAGCATGCGTTCTAATGAGGGAATCAAGATGCTCAACCAGAGTAGATAGGCGAACAGCAGGAAACTCTGATTGTACACTATTTACGACACTACCAAGTGTATACACCATGATAACCTCCAATGAATATTGATTCAAAGCATTTAGAAACTCTAATTGATTTGATCCTGGGAGTTTTGTTTTGATATAAACATTTTATAAATGATTTCGGAACATTACTCATAGGAATAACCTATTTTGATATATTTTTGAGAAAAATAACAAAGGGAGATCCTATAAGAGAGCTTACAGAACAGGCACTACATTTCAAATATAACTAACAATTGGCTAAAATCAACTAATTCTTATTCTTCTCTCCTGTTCCTTCAATTTTCTCCCTGTGCTCCTCTTCTTTTATTATTCCTCCTGTTGAGTTGCCTTCACTTCCGTTACCTCGGTGTTTTAATGTCATTTCTCTCACAAGAGAGTTCTGCTCTTCCCGTAGGGCTTTGAGCCTGAGCTCTGCTTCCCTGAGTGGAGTGTCTTTTGGAAGTTTTTTCCAGAACCTTATAAGGAGTTCCTTGCGCTCCTGTATCAATTTTTCTTCTTTCTCTATTTCAGAGAAAAGTTGGTGTAGTCTGAATTCTCCAGCCATTGTTTGTTTTAGAAATCTCTTTGAGTGTAAGGATTGATTTATTATCGAAAGAAGAGTTTTCTGGCAAATGGCAGTTCTTGTTGATTCTCTATTTATACTGTAGTCTTTTTTAGAGCGAGCGCGAATTGGATGATTCAACAAACAATTCATCAGTTGTTGAATCATGCCATTTTGCTGATTCAACTTTCTTCCTTCTCAGGTATATTCTAATATCACTCTTTCAGTGTTTAAACAATGCTTCAGCTGAGGAATCATGCTATTTACATGATTCAACTTACTCTTCTCAGGAAGCTCCTAATCTCACTGGCAGTTGAATCATGTCATTTAGGTGATTGATTCCACTTACATCAGTGTATGTAATACGAATACTAACATCACAGGAAGGAAGTTTGACTATTTTGTTGTAGGGCTGCTCTCTTCTGCGTCGACTGCTATGTGCTAAAGGCTGCGGGATAAGAGCGGTAAGGCTTTCTGGATTCAACCCATCTTTTCTGGGCCTTGAATATTAAGCCCAATCTGTGGTTTTGTCATACAATAATATCCAGTTTGGACTCGTTAGGTTTGGCCCATTACCTTGAGTTAGGCCGAACGTGTACACCTTTTGTTATGAAGATGTGATCTTATCCACCGATGGGTCTTGTTCTAAGCCCAACCCTCTCGTCTTAGGGTAGGATATCCATAAACCTTCAATCACGGGAACTTCCCCTTTTTGGTGGACAACCTATGTTGGGCTTAGTTGAACCCAATTTCTTCACGCAGCATTGGGCTTCGAGATAACTTGCTTTCCTGGTCTTGAATTCAACCTCTGCTCTCCTAATTCAGTCAGTTTCTTTTCGCAAAGCAATGAAAAAGGCTATAGAATTAACTGAACAAGCAGATACAAAAGGAATTCAAGTGCAAATTGCAGGACGTATCGACGGAAAAGAAATTGCGCGTGTTGAATGGATCAGAGAGGGTAGGGTTCCACTACAAACCATTCGAGCTAAAATTGATTATTGTTCCTATACAGTCCGAACAATCTATGGGGTATTAGGCATCAAAATTTGGATATTTATAGAAGGGGAATAATCAACCTTTATTTCCCTTTGCATTCTATCCAGCGATGGAACAAAAAAGAAGAAATCAGTTTCTTCTTTTTCTTTTCTGTTCAATAAAAAAAAAATGAACAATTATCATTCTATAGGGTTTAATAAAAATGAAATGAATCTTTTGATAAAATTGCTATGCTTAGTGTGTGACTCGTTGGTTTTTTGAGGGTTAGTATAAAAGCTTTTAAATACTCATAGCAGTCCTTCTGAAATTGAGATTGATCATTACAACAACCAAGATGTTCCATCACATTATTGTATATGTAACTGTTGATGATTGAAAGAGGATCTTTTGACTGGACCCGCTTACTTTTCTTTGTATTTCCTGCTGAAACCAACCTAAGAGAAAGAGACCCAGGTGATATGGATTCGCTAGGACGGAGTTGCTGTCGATTGAGGATTGGCCGAGGGGAGTGCCATCATGTAGCTGGGTACAAATAAGCCAGTGAAAGAGGAGTAGTCAGGGTACGACGAAGCACGCCTGGTACGTAAGCGAATACGGATCACGTGGGTTTGTACTGATCCGCTTTCGAGCTGTCGAGTGACGATTGCTCCATCTATTAAGAAAGGACGCGGGGGGCCTGTCTTATAATAAAGGGGGTACTCTCTTCTCTGATGTGCGCTATATTATTGTGTCCTATTCCTGAAGGAGTGATCCGGGATTAAGCCACGTGGCGATACCCGCCAAAAGAAAGGGGGCCTTTCGTACGGATTGGAGTACGAAGAGAATTCTTCAGCACACTAAAATCTAGTGGATCCGGTTCCATATTCATGAAAAGCCGGGGTTGAAACATGTTATGAAACTAAGACAACTTATCTTACTAATAATAAGAAAGAGTTAGGCGCCTCCAAGGCCTATAAATAGAAGCTTCTTTCAGTCTATATTTTCAAAGAGAGAGGTAGAAGTCAGAAAGAAAGACTTTCAGTAACACTTATTCCAACAACAAACACTCTTATGGATATCACCGGAAGACTTGCAACAATTCAGCAAGAAATAGGTCAGGTGGAAAACGAGAAGCTCCAACAGGAGCAAATGCTCGGTCTGTTCTGGGAGCACCCGCCTGCTCTCGATCCGGAGGTCGTAGGAAAGATGATGCAATTGACCCGGGACCGCATTCGCGGTCTGGAAGACCGGATTCGGGCCCTCCGCGCCGAACAAAAAGAGCTCCTTGTGCGGGCTGCCACCCTCGGTGACCGGGGAGACTAGAAGAGTCCGTCGACTCTTTCTAGAAGATTGAAATCAGTGTCTGTAGACGCAAAGTAGTTTGTTTTAATGTATGGTGTTCTTTGTCTTTTGTTAGTGGGGATCTACTCCGATGCTTACTGGAGATAGACTCCTATGCTAAGTTAAGTGTCTTTGTTTGGTTTTATTTGTTATGTTGTGTTTAGTTGTTTGGCTGGTCTATGTGTGTGTAAGCTTCCTATTGGATGTACTCCCATGTAACAAAATGCTTGTAGTGCTGGAATGAAAAAAATCTGCTTTGTTCTAGTTCATTCTCTTTCCCTGTTTTGTGCAGAAAAAGATCTTATTTTCATTCTTTTTTAAATATCCTTGATTTTCTTATTCATTTTTCACATATACGAGCTAAAACTACAGCCAACAGGGTGGAAGTTGTGTGTTTACGGTATAAATCCTCTAATAGCATAGCAGATAGCTTCCATGCCCACCTGTCAAGAGTATTCTCGCCGAACTCCGCTCTTCAAGCTCAGCTTCGGCAACAGCAACTCGAGAAAGCTATTCCGTTTGTGAGGAACCGGCCACTTCTTTATATACGTTGCCATTTGACAATCTGTCTGTGCCACGGAATCTGAGAAGGGGGACAGCAACGTAAAAGACTGAGGGAAATGAGTTCCGATCCCAGTATCGTCTGGTCCTTAGTCTTAGAGAAATTGTTGGCGTCAAGAGCAAATAGAATCGAAATCAAATCTTTTCCTCGATGAGTTGAAGGTTTGTGACTCCTTCTTTCTTTAGTAGCGAGTCTAACTTTACAGATATCATTTATTTTGACCGCCCTGACTTGACTGGTGGGGTATCAACGCTAACTCACTAGACGGACAATCGACCAACGGGAGAGACCCGATTCAGCCCAATAGTGGCAGGTAATTATGGGTTCTGCGATTCCCGATAAACGAGAAATTACATCAATGAAGGAATGCAAGTGTAGTTTTCACCAGATCGTCTGTCCCTTGATTTGAAACCTACGTAAAATAAAAAGAAAGACTGTCTGGCTGTAGCCATGCCAAATGGATAAGGTCACCGGATTGAATTAGTCTTTTGGACTAGAACTTGGGAATCCTTCTCGCCGCTTTGAGCCGAAGCAGCGGAATTGCCGACATTACTATAGAATGAAATTTGCGCAGCTTTAGCCCGTGGCTATCTTGACTATTGATTGATCCTTGCTTCTTACTTAGTGCTTGCGTAAGAAACCTACCTCAGTGCTCAGTGATTACATCAGCCAAAGCGTCAGCCCATAGCAAACTGCTAAAGCTAAAGGGGAATACTTACTCGACAAAACAAGCAAGGCATTTATTAAGTGCAGGTATGATTGAACTCGAGCGTCGCGAAAGCTTTTCCATAGCAAGCTGGTACGGAGCAAAGCGAGAGGAAATTCACATTGCTTGGGAATAGGGATAGGAGGATGCTGGGAGATCCCAAACCAGATGCTTTGAATAGCATTCGTACCCCATGAAAGAAACTTGCAGGGAAAGCTTAATAGAGTGACCAAGCGTCGACCTTAAACGAAAAGAGTGTCCAACCAAATCACGACAAGCTGCCCTGCACTAAGGAAGTCGTAGTCCCAGCTTTTTCTCTCCTTCGATTGAGTTGGATTGGAAGAGTCAGT
>SZYD01001656.1:32500-37500 GCA_009363875.1 Mikania micrantha | reverse complement strand
TGGAAGACTACTGGATAGCTACAGCTTACGGTTTTCGTTGCGTCTTCACTTTAAGAAAGAAGGGTGGAAGGCGGTAGGAATGAGGCCGGCGAGATGAATCTGGGAAAGCCTGACGGGCTAGACGGTGGGCTTTAGCACGGTTTACTGAGACTTCGTTCTAATTAGACTCAAATAGAAAAAAGTTGGTTCCTGGACAAGGTCCTATCCTTGGCTTAGAGCTGAGCTAGACCCGTAACTGACTTCGGAATGATTTAGAGAGCTGCGAATCCTTAGATTGCTACCAACTAGACTAAGAGATAGAATGAAGATAGTGCTTGACTTACATATGTTCTTTCCTACAAGACGGACTAGAGGATAGTACCTTGGACTGAGAGAGACTTTTTAGGCCATAAGCGCTAGGGCCTGCTAGAAATTCAATCGCTCAAGGAAAACCACAAAAAGGGAATGAAAACCTTACCTCACTGTAGGAGTGAAACAGTCTCAAGACAAAAGAAATGGACACTAATCCGAATAAGATAATGGGCTAAAAAAGAATGCGGGAATCCCTACTTCCGGACATAGTCCTCCTGGGGCTGATTCTCCACATTAATACCATAACATAATAAATACACAATAAGACAGAAGGAGAAGAAAAAGGTGCAGGATAATCGTCACCAAGCAGCAAAAGAAAGTATCAAGCTGTCTTTGCTTTGCCAGCGGATTGTCCCCCGATGACAGCTGCATCTTCCACATGGTCTACCCCTTTCTGAATCTGACTCTTTAGTGGCTTCTTCTAGCAGTGAAAGAAAAGGAAAAAAAAGAAGGTCATACAATAATTGCATTTCCGGGTGAATAAGGAACAGGATTGCATAGCCGATTCACTTTTTTGTATTCTGCCCATAACCTCTCTAAAAGAAAAGGCATGAGCTCTTTCTAGTAGAAAGAAAGTAGATCTTATCTACGAACTAAGTAGGCTGAAACTAAACTGTTATTTGAATTAGAATCAAACGATTTTACATTTTATACTTTCATACGATAATGTCAAACATAAATGTGTTGGATTCCACCCCACGGAAGAATCCTACGCAGCTGAATCGGATGTCTCAATCATCATTTATCAGGACTCTTCAGCGTAAGTTCCTTGGCTTGGACAGGGCATTTAGTCCATGTCGCTATTCCTGCATCCTGAGGGGGCGAAGGAGATGCATTTCTGGTACTGGTGGTATTGGACAAGAAAAAAGGGAATCATTTCTTTCTTCTTTCTGCCTTTCTTTCCCATGACGACTAGGAACGGGCAAATCAAAAATTTCACTTCGAATTTCGGACCTCAACATCCTGCTGCTCATGGTGTTTCACGATCAGTATTGGAAATGAACGGAGAAGTGGTGGAACGTGCGGAACCACATATTGGATCACTCCAGTGCGGCACGAAGCCGCTGATGCCGAGTCGGCTCCTATGCCGCTAGCTATGCCCTGCTTGGTCCCCCGGCACGGTGGAGGTTCCGTAGCGCGTCATGAGCACCGGGCTAAGGGGCGGTTGAGCAACTCAAGCGAACCGCCCTACCTTACTACAACATAAGGACAGAAGGGAGAAGGTTGTGAAGGTGGCCTCGTTATCCACACCTCCGGTCGGATGAATGGAGGACCGACCGACCCGGGTTTTCACGAGCGTTGGCGGGTTCTGGAGTGCCTGTCAAGGGCGCTAGCGCATACCCCGGGGTGATCATCACCACCTGCACCTCAAATCTCGGCACAGTGGAACGTGTAACCCGCCTGCTATTCCATTCAACTACATTTGTTCCTGTAATCCATAGCCTAACAGAACGCAGCAGCGAGGGACAACCCGCCCATACAGCCAGCGGGGAGGATGGCACTACTGGCAAAGACCGTCTGGCGAAAACGCCGCAGGCGCGAAGCGTGGTAGGCCTGCGCCGGGGGAGCATAGGGAGGAAAGGGAGCCCGGACGGTGGAAGAGCCAGGGGAGGCCGGGTCATTTGACGGAAATGGAAGGCTTTGGACTATGAACCTATTAAAGAAGGCCCTATGGTATGGAGTAAAGGGAAGTGCATGAATTCTTGGAAAAAGAGGGAGCGAGCCTATATCAAAATGGAATCAAGCAAATTCAATGAATAGATAGAGTCAACGGTACGACAGACAGCGCTGCCTACACGCGAATTTGCTTCCGAAGTCGAGCAGTCTCAATTTCACTACAGGATTTTAGAATGAATGCTGGGCTGGGCCACCTCGAATGGCGTGAGCCGCATGCGGGGAGACCCGCACGTACGGTTTTTAGGGGGATCTGGTCGAAAGACCGGCCGGCGCCCACCCGACTAGAGGGACCGAGAAATTAATAGAGTACAAAACTTATCTTCAAGCTTTACCTTATTCTGATCGTTCAGAGGGCGATCGCGGGGTCACTGAATGAAGTCCTCCGTTTCTTTCGGAGGTGCTGACCCGCAGCGAGGCAGAGATGACTAAGTGACATATGGAATATGGCGACGACAACAGCATGTCGTAGAAGGAGATAACAAGTGGGGCCAACGACCCACTAAGACTAACGTATCTACAACTACATCCCCGAGCGGCAGTCAAACGGGGGCGTGAATGCGAGATGCCAGCGGAATGATCGGCCGGACAGAGGCTAGGGCTCCTTCCTTCCCACCGCGTCCTTCCTTGTGTGTCGGAGATATAAAGCGAGTGCACCGGAAAAGAACGGGAACTGGGTCGATCTATTCTATGTCGAAGCATCCGAAGCATAACTGCACACTCACACGATCTTTGCCGACAGATAGGAGCATTCGGTGGAACCGGTGAACTACACTTGCTTCTGGATAGATGTGTGGGACAGAGGGCTCGTGGTACCTGCTGCCCGCCCTTCCTCCTCTGCTTTGAGAACCGTGTGAACGGAGAGTGGGCAGAAGGGAAGGAGGTCCTCATACGGAGTCGCACACTTACTTGAGCAGTGCGGGAGACTGGGGAATGGGTCGAGTAAAGTCCCCTGGGGCCGGAAAAAGAACAGAGACGTACTGATACGATAGGGCTTTGATTGGTCTTTCTTTTTTCTTAGTGATTGTAAAGGAGGGCGCTTGGCTATGTTATAGAAAGGGAAGGCAGAGGCATCGAATGGCGAAGAGAGGCGGCTCGGCAGGGAAGGAATGGGAAATCGTCAAAGATGACTTCTTTGTTGTCGAAACGAAGGGCTAAATAGCACCAGTGATTCTCTGAGCCGGTCTGGATTTCCAACGCCTCGGGAAACTGGTCGAGATAGATGACAGCGCCTTTTTCCCCTCTTCCTTAGCGGGAGGGCAATCTTCTCTTATGGCCTTCACCTCCCGCCCGGCCCGGAAATAGAGAATCCAGCCCCCTTCTGATCCATTCATTTCTGCAAGCAGGGAGGATCCAGAGCTAAGCCCCTCCTATTCGAGGCCGGGTGGCCTTGCCCCACAAGCACCCTTCTTTTTGCTCTTCCTTCGGGTTGCCTCCACGAACGCGCCACCTAGGAGCCCTACTCATATTCCAAAAGCGCTACTTCAATTCAAGCGCAAGCCCCCTTCTATTGCATAACCTAAAAAAGCTATAAACAAAGTACAAAAGTGGTTGCGGGAACGATACGCTTTGGTTACCAGCGAACGCTTCCAAAGGCGACCAGCTTTCAATACTAGTTGTTACCTTACGCTGCCATTTTTCTAATATTCTTGAATAGCATGGCTGGGGGCTAAGATAACTCAAATGGGAGAGCCGTGTTATGGGTGACCTTATTGCACGGTTCAGAGAGCACTTGTGTATGTGATGCAAGTGAACGTGTACGAAAAAGCTGTCGTAAAGTTTCGTTGTTCGTTCCGTCGTCGACCCTATCTATGTTTCTACGATGGCCCAAGAACACGCTCATTCTTCAGCCGTAGAGAGACTTTTGAATTGCGAGGTACCATTACGAGCTCAATATATACGAGTGTTATTCCGTGAAATAACTCGAATTTCAAATCATTCACTTGCTTTAACTACTCATGCTATGGATGTGGGAGCATCAACTCCGTTCCTGTGGGCTTTTGAGGAGCGGGAAAAATTGTTGGAATTCTATGAAAGAGTCTCGGGAGCCAGGATGCATGCCAGTTTCATACGACCAGGTGGAGTGGCACAAGATCTGCCTCTTGGCTTATGTCGAGATATTGATTCCTCCACACAACAATTTGCTTCTCGTATCGACGAATTAGAAGAGATGTCAACCGGCAACCGTATCTGGAAACAACGATTAGTGGATATTGGTACTGTCACTGCACAGCAAGCAAAGGATTGGGGATTCAGTGGTGTAATGTTAAGAGGTCGTGCGACATGAAGACATTGATAGCAATATGGGGGAAGTTCCCATCAGGCAACAACGGTTCTGCCTGACCCTACTTAAGCATGCATATTATGTCAGTGAAGACTTGGTGTGAAGCCTTGGAGCTTACGTTAGAAGAGCAAAAGGCCGGGGCTAGGGTGAGCTGAGGGGGGACAGCGTAAGTGAGCGAATGTGTGTAAGCCCAGTCAAACATAACTGTTCTAGGCGGGGTGGGCCGCCCACCTTCGAATGGTGTTGGTCCTACGGACTGTGAACGGATTCGCCTCTGGCCTCTGGGCGCGTCGGAACCGCATGAGTTCACCGGGGTGGAGCACGGTCCGCCAAAATCGGCATAGGTTAGGTGCTATTGATGGAACATGGTAAGCCTATCTTTCTCCATATGGAAGTGCTGCGGGCACATAGAGATGTGGGTAGAGGAAGCCTCAAAAAGCGAAGGCCGAGCTGTAGGTCACGTGACCTGCACCGAGTTGGTGGCTGACTGGGCTTTTTATTTGATCAAAGCAGAGAAGCTCGCCTTCTTGTTATCCAAAAGCAAAAGTCGGTCGAATCGGTCGGGCCCCTGCCCCGGAACGTCGAATGAAATAGGTGGCCGGGTTCTTTTTCTACGACCCTTTTGATATGGTAGGCCCGGCCCCAGGACCCCTATCCCTTATGTTTAGGAGCGGGATCCGCCCAAGAACGA
>SZYD01001656.1:17500-25000 GCA_009363875.1 Mikania micrantha | reverse complement strand
GAGATCCTGAGCTACTAGGTCTTCCTAAAAGGGGAATTCTCCTGTGTCTTTCTCTCAGTGCCATGGCATACAAAGTCATGTCTTGGCGCATTCCATACGTCGACTCATACAAAGCAGACGAAAAAGTCAAACCCAAAGCTTTATAACATCTCGGGCTCATCACTTTATCCCCAGGCTCCTTTCTTTTTCTTATTCCTTACTCTATTGGCTGGCTCGCGGAACTACTTGACCAGTGGAACTACGGAACTGGATTACTCCTTTTTCATTAAGCCCGTCTTTAATGCATACTAATTTAGTTTAGCCCGCTAGACCTTTCTCGTTTTCTGGTTAGGCAGCAGAGCAACCTCATTGCAGGAACCACTGGGAAGTCTCCATTTCAATCTCTTTTAGTGCCCGCTTTCCTTTCATTCCATCACACCCTCGTAGCTAAATCGCCTGTATCGAATAGCCAACGCCTCTAACAACGTATTTCAGGGGCTGAGGGCGGTTCCTTAGGCACCTTCACATCTACATCTACTTAGAACAAGCACGTACACACAAGCAAGCTTGAATCCTGTTATTTTAACTGAGCTCTATAAGCCGTTACGCCCGGCAGCTACAGGTTGGTCGAGACTCAGGATTTCGTTTAGGCCTGTAGATTAGAATCGTAAAGCTCACCCTAATTTAACATCTGCTTGAACTCCCGATCTACTTTTTAATTCAATAAAAAAACTGATCTAGCTAGAGGAGTTTAGAAGATTAGTATATTCATTCCCTTGTTACTTTCTTTCCAAAGCCCCGCATGAGCAAGCCAAGCTACTCATGCCAAGCAGCTAACTTCGAGCTAGAACTAATGGATTAGCATTATCAGTTCCCCCCGGGCTGGGAAACTTCCAACCTTCTATACTGATACCTTTCTTGCATACCACTTCTGGGATTGCTTGAGAACCTGCTCCATGATCCGTGTCATTCTTTTCGACCTGAAAAAGTAATGAACTAAAAGTAAAAGACAAGTTAACTCTAGGGGCTTATGGGATAGGTTAGCTCACCTTATGAATAGGTTAGCTCGACTTATCATCCGAGAAGAGTGAAGAGAGGAACCTTCGGAGCTCCTCTTCTATCGTATCGATTGAGCGGTTCATATCTTCTATCATCTCCGTAGAGGGTTCAGTCTCCACTATTTTCAGTCCGTATTTCTTTCTACCCCTGAGCTCGAAAACCTGGTGGAGGACTCATATAAACCTATTCGTGGAGGTCTCCATGAAGAAAGGCCTTTTTTTTGACATCGAGCTGATGCAGTGACCAAGATCTGTTAGCTGCAACTGACTCGTATGGAATCAGTTTCATTTGGCTCTAGACTACGATTCGATAGAGAACGATTTGGCACATCTTCGATTTCCTGGTATGAAAGTCAAGTCGTTAGGCTTGGTTTTCTTTGAGTTCAAGATATTCGGCATAAGCCGTCTTTGCTTTTTCTCTTATCGATGTGATCCTTGTCTTTAGCTTGGCACCAGGGCGGCTTGCTTACCTACCTGATGACTTTCTTAGCCGCTTCCTGTATCTCTTCTTTTCCTGCATCCTCTTACTTCACCGAATAGTAACCACCAGAAGATGGAGTCTTTAACTACCTCTATGAACTACCTATACTCCTACAGCTTGCCTTTTTAAAGCAACTGCTTGGCCGGCTTCTCGTCTTCCGTCTTATCCTTCCTCATTCCCTTCCCCACTTCCCTTAGCCGAACTCCCAGCTCTTTTCCCGTTGTTCTAGCTCTTTCCGCTGACCTTCCAAGGTAGGTAGCAGCTTTGTAAGGTAGTTTTCCATATCTGTTAACAGCTCTAAGCCTAACCGCTTATTCCGACTTTCCTTTTGCCGGCTAGTCTACTCCTTTACCCGCTTGCCCTTTTTCTGTGTTTGCGTGGCATCTGTTCTCTTAGTAAGAGGCTGCGCTCCGGACCGTTACACTAAGCTCTTCACCTGCTCGTTCCCCAAAGGCAGTGATAGGAGAAGAAAGACTAGACTTTGAGACCAGACCCCCACTGGCGTTTTTGCAATGTCCTCCCCTCTGAAAAGATCATGCATGAGATGAAGCTCGTGTATCTGTTTCAGTAAAGACCGAAAAGAAAGACCCGCTGTTCTATTTTCTTGTTACCTTTTCTTCATCGTCAATGCGGCTCGTCCCTTCCTTGGTGAAAAGGGGACCCCCTCCGCCGATGGTTTTCGAGCGTCTATCGATGCTGGCCCTTCCCTTTCCATTCTATCAGCGGGACACAGGGCTCTCCTCGGCTTTGAGCTCTTCCCCCGATGCCTGAATGCTCCTTTACCGAGCAGAGGACTCGCTTTCTTTTTGGTAGACTGATCAAAATCACTAATCAAGAAATTGCGTTTGTAAGATCAAGCTCAGCTCGTGGATCTTTGATTCTTTTAGACAAGTCGTTGGTCTCCTTTGACCTAGTATGAATAGTAAATGGGTATAGTCCCGGTTGATGCTGCTGACATAGATGTAGATGGGGCGCTTTCAAAACCCCTTGATTAAGAGGTTGAGGGGGCCTCCGATCCTCTTTCGTGTGCAACGGTTAAGAGTGGAAAACCGCTCCTCTAACTTGAGTGGCTTGACGCTCCTATGACAGTCCTAGTTGGAACTCGTACCCCCCCTCGCTATCTATCGTCAGTTATTGCCCCAGGTGAGGAACTGCTTGTATCAGACCTGATTCTCGCGCAGCAAGATCTTTTGTGAGTGCCCTTCCTTTGGGGCTTGAGGCTCATCTCACGATGTTCGTCTTGTCTGATTGTTTTTGTCTTGGTTGGTACGCTCCCCCTTGTGAAAGAAGTCCTCTATCTGCACACTAACCTGGGAGACTTTCACCCAGTTTTCCCCTTGATGCTTCTAAGCCGCTTTGAATTGGCCTGTGCCCGTTGATGAATCATCAATCCATTCAGCCGTCACGCCAGCCGGACTTGCTGGTATCGTCAAATAGAGTATAGAATCCTTCTTCCGCTCTAGTGGCGGGTTTCTCTTTTCATTAAGTAGCCCCTCATTAACCTCGTACACTGAGTCAAGCAACTTCTCCTTTTCTGCCATGAAGAGGAAGTGAGATGATGACAATGCGGCTGGGAAAAATCCATATCAATCCATTTCTTCTATAAGAGAATTGGATCCCGACCCAGACCTAAGAAATGAAATTAGATGCCGATTTCATTCCAGTAGTACCCGTTGCTTCTTTTGTTGGGTTGGTTGGAGTGCTTTAATCAGACTTGACCGAGTAGATCATGTTGGGATCTTCACCATGAATGATCCTCCGGGCGAAGCATCTCATGGCACACCATTGATCAATAAGACAGGATCAATAGAATATACAGGGATAACCCCCATTCCTATCAGCGTGAAATGACATTCATTCAATCAGTCCTCTCCTCCGCTCTCTCTGTCCCTGGCTTCTACTTTCACATACCTTCTGGCCTCAGTCGTTGACTTTGCCCCTTCCGCTCCTCCATTTCACAAGAAATTGAGTGGTTGTTCGCTCCTGAACGAAGCTATTGGGACAGCGGCTTTGATAGCGCTTTCTCAATGAGAGAGATCCTATCGTGGTAGAGCTCCTATCCGTGCTTTGACAAATCCCTCTCTGGCGTCATCTACTGGCTGACTGCACACTGCCTTCTGCCTGACTATGGCTTTTAGAAAGCAAGATCCCTCCGTTTATCACTCTATAGAAAGAACACCCCATACAGAGTCTTTCAACTAACAACTAAGCTATTCGAGCCTTCACCTAAGCTCTCATCGATAGAGCCCCTGTCTCTTTGATTCTTGTATACAAGTCTGGTAGTCAATTGTTCTAGCAAGGATGGGCTAGTTGCCTACTCTCGCCTAACCCGCCCCTTTGACTGATGATCAATATGACAAAAGTAATCTATCTTGATCCTTATATGACGCAATTCATAGATTTGGGCAAGTCAGAGTGAAATAAAAGTCAAGTTATTGGCGATCATACCTACTCAATGAGAATGCTCTCAAGTCCAGTCAATGTCTTTTTGATGATACGATTCTCAGGTGCGAACTCAAATAAGGAGGGGGCCCCACCAGTCATAGTGTTCACTCTTCCCCATAAGAATAAGAACTCAATTCCTGGGTTTTTTCTTCCTTAGTAGCTTTGACAACATTCGTATCTGTGTGAGCCCTCATCTCATGCTCCTACTACCTCTTAACTTCAAGTGGGAGTGATGGACGAGTGAAGATCGCCAGCTCTTTCTTCCCCGTGAATTGACTTCAACTTCAATCGGACGGACCGGCTTCTCCCTTTGAGCATAGCATGCTTTTGGGGAGTAAGTCACTTAATATATAGTAGATTATGTTATAATCGATTCTTACATCACATCAAAATAGCATGTCTATATACTTATCTACAGGCAGTTCCTTTTTACCTTCCATTCATTTTAAAAGAGAAGGTTTCCTCTCACCTAAAGAATGGATCAGAGAACGACGGCCTACGCATTGCAGCCACAACATTACTGGGCAAACTAGTCTAGATTTCGGAAACTCCGGATCCCCCTAGTTGAAGACTATCACCCACAATTAGAACCATCTAAAATCACGTATATGATGGATCCATTACGAATGTATCGTCCCAGAAGACCATCACTCTGGTTTCACTGATCGAGCAACGCGGTTATTTCGCGGACCTTTCTGTTCCTAGTTAAAGTGTAGGCCTTTTGGACTTAAGCTGGGATTTGGTATTTCGAAGGCCCCAGGTGTTACTATCATTTCTAGGCATCGTCTGTACTTAACAGTTCCCTTTAGTGTAGTTTCTCGGAGATATCTGGATGAAAAAAAAGGGACGCAAGAGAATCAAAAAGGTAGTTGACTTGCTTAGTGCTTGTGCGCTAAGGGAAGAAAGATCGAAAAGTCGAAACTTTCGAAAGCGCACTCACTCTTCTCCAAATCTCTTATCTTAAGAGAAGAAAGATCTACGCTACGAAAAGGAGCGAGCGGAGAGAGCATCAAGAGCTTACTTATAAGGTACGAGCTTAGAGCCTTGCGTCACTCTGGTATGCTAATCACTTCGTTGTACGACTCTGGAACGGTAGTCGCTTAGTGCGACAGCACTATGGGATGCAAAGAAGGTCACCCTTCTTTCTTTAGTTGCTTCTACTTTTTTCATCGAGATTGGGTTGGTGCTCAGTGTACCGCTTGTGTAGCCTATGCGAAGCAAGCGGGTACAAGATCGAAAAGAATGCGTTGCATGGAAATAGAGATGTCCAAGATATTAAGAACGAGGGGAAGAATCGACGAGGAATCTAGACTAGAGAGGAATCTAGAACATCAAATCGTGACTGAAAAAGAAAAAGCGTGAGGAGAATGATCAACTCGAGATGTTAGAAGGTGCAAAACTAATAGGGGCCGGAGCTGCTACAATTGCTTCAGCGGGAGCTGCTATCGGTATTGGAAACGTCCTTAGTTCCTCGATTCATTCCGTGGCTCGGAATCCATCATTGGCTAAACAATCATTTGGTTATGCCATTTTGGGCTTTGCTCTAACCGAAGCTATTGCATCGTTTGCCCCAATGATGGCCTTTCTGATCTCATCCGTATTCCGATCAAAGAAAGAAGGTTGAAGTTTCATAAAGCAAGCACCTCTTTCCAGCCTTAGTCAAATAGCCACCGGAGGCAAGGGGGCGCAGTTCTTAAACAGAAGAATGGCGATAAAGAGGAAATGATTCTCAAGAAATTGTAATTCAGAAATGATACCTAAATCAATTCTTTTTGGGGATAATGAATTTTTTAGATAGATAGATCATGCTACTTATTAATGGTGTTTGTTAATAGTGCATGTCCGGATGTAGTCTGAGAGGACGAACCGGGTTATCAAAACTCACGATATGAATAAATATGGTAGTTCATTGGAAAAAAACCAAGGGTGTTGGTTCGATTCCAACTCGTGATGAATACATGCACTAAAGATCAAGGAGGGATCAAGAAAGGAGCTTAGCCAGACTGTTTGAATATCCTTGTAATCTAGTTCTAGTCTTCATGTTTCAATATGGGCTTATACTAGAAACAGAACCTGGTACAACCCATCTACTCACGACCTTCTTTTGTCTTTGCACTTCAAATTAGCACCGTTAGTCCATGAGCCCTCTCTGGTCATTCAAAGTTGATCACTTATGCTATGGTTATAGTTGCTAATTGGGAAGGGAGCGGGAATTGTCTCCCTCCCGGGAGACGTACCCTCGACTGCTGTCGAGTGAAGCAAGGGAAGTCAGTGCTTGTATTTGGTCGTCCAGTTCTTCCTATGGGGAGGAAAGGGGCATTCTTCACTCCGGGAGGAAAGGGATCTTTATATTCTAGGTAGCCAGCCTTTACTTCACTCGACGCAAGCTTGACTTTTAGCCCAAGCAATGTCCATCAAATCCCATGTCTTTCTTGGTCAGACCAAGCCAACGATTTCCGACAAGTCTTTCTGCTTTTTTCCAAGT
The DNA here is from genome assembly GCA_009363875.1 of Mikania micrantha. Taxonomy (NCBI): domain Eukaryota; kingdom Viridiplantae; phylum Streptophyta; class Magnoliopsida; order Asterales; family Asteraceae; genus Mikania; species Mikania micrantha. Next base: position 18,552 of record SZYD01001656.1, on the reverse strand, counting down.
CTTCCTGAATTGGAAGAGCAAGAACAAGTCTCTCCATTTTTTTGGGGGAGCAGAGCAGTCAAAGAATGAAACAGATCAAATGATTGTTCTAGAATGGCTATTTCTCACAATTGCTCCTTGTGATGCAGCGGAACCATGGCAATTAGGATCTCAAGACGCAGCAACACCTATGATGCAAGGAATAATAGACTTACATCACGATATCTTTTTCTTCCTCATTCTGATTTTGGTTTTCGTCTCACGGATCTTGGTTCGCGCTTTATGGCATTTCCAAAAAATCGGGATCAATCTGTCTGTGCTACTGGCACAACGGTTCTCAAGAACCACAACGACAATTTTCATGATTTGTATTTCTTTAAGCTTATGTATTATGACTAGAGAAGTAGCCTCTTGTATGGACGGGGCCCCTGCAATCCCTCCTGCTGCTCAGGGTGCCCCGAAGTGGACAGGAATCTCCTCTTGAATCAATATAGACAGATTCTTGACGCGCATGAAGGGATTGCAAGGCGAATTATAGAACTGAGAGCTCAAGAAGGACTCAGTCGGTGTGGGGGGTTCCAGGCCGAAAGATTGTCGGAAATTTTCGAAGAGAAATATGGAGGGGAGCGTATGGTCGAAATACGCGAGGATCTAAATAACCGGGGGCGCCATAGCCCTTACTATCAGGAAACAAAGGTGCTTTTCTCTGAATTTAGGCGTACGGGGTTAAAGGAAGAGGTCTTGCGCCAGGAATGGCAGGGCCGGCGCCGCTCTTAAGCAATGCCGGTCTTAAACAATAAAAAAGAAGTTGATTAAAATCAAATAAGGCTACTCCCCGAAAATGCCCCTAGGTTCTTTTGTCGTTGGGGCTTACACCTTGTGACTCATTCATTCGGTCGAGCGTTCCTCGGGCGTCGATCAATCCTGAATCACAGGCCGCTCTGTCATTGTCTGATTTTTGGTTGTCTGATCACACTCGAAATGATGTATCTACTTATCATATTTTTGCCCCTGCTCGGTAGTTCCGTAGCAGGTTTTTTCGGACGTTTTCTAGGATCAGAAGGAACCGCTAT
>SZYD01001656.1:0-12500 GCA_009363875.1 Mikania micrantha | reverse complement strand
TAAGGTATCTTAGGAGCAATGCAGTGTAGAGAGATAATAGCAGTCTAGGGAGGGAGTCGCTGTCTATAAAGAGAATAGCTTGAGAGTGAGATCAGAGTAGGACCTGTTAGAATCATACCGAAGCCATACCCAGGTCATACCCGAACTCACCTCCCATCACCCCTTGAAAATAGGGCTTCCAACCCCTGGTTAAGGACCTTAGTCTAGCTTTCCTGTTTACTTGCTTTCCATTCATCCATCTCCTCCTGGAAGGACAGAATGGTAGGGGAGGCGAGAATCACTGGTAAGGGTTGGCCCGGAGCTCTGCGGTTGATCCGTTGGGTAGGAATAAGAGTCATTAATGGCTTTCGAGATGAGGCAGCCAGCCACTCTTCCTGGGTAATGCGCCCAAGAAACTGTGCATGTGTCACTGTTCCGGTCGTTGGGAACGGTCATGGTGTAGCCTGTGCAGAAGATGAGTGAGATGTATCCCGACAAGGTGAAAGCCATTCAGGAGATGCCGATCCCACGAACTAACTGAGAAAGAAGTTCACGGATTACGAGAACAGATATTCAGCACTAGAACGGACGTGCTGCGCATTCGCTTGGGCTGCTCTGGCAGTACATGCTTTATCACACAACTTGGCTCATCGCTCGCATGGGCGCACTGAAATACATATTCGAGAAAGCCTCTCTCTGGGGGGATAGCAAGGTGGCAAATGCTCCTGGCGGAATACTACATTGTTTTCAAGACTCTCAAAGCCATCAAAGGCCAAGCACTGCCAGTGTGTTCAGGGGTTAAAGGTATCTTCCTGACCACTATCCAAAGGATTCAGGCCTCTAAGACAGTCCCATCATTCTTGAGAGTCTTTATTTGTAGCTAAAGGCAGAGGGTCCGTTACAGACAGGTGCGGAGAACTAATTAAGGTGACTTGGGAATAAGGGGGCTTGGAAGAGCAATGCGGAGAATCAGTTGTTGATTTCGCCCATTGTTGTTGCGAGCTCCATTGTAGTTGGAGCGAGAGGAGGAACGATTATCAGAAGCAGCTGAAGTCTGAGACACAAAGGCTGATTGCTGCTCACTGTGTTGTGCAGCTTGTATGCGATGAAGACGCGATTCTTGGTTAAGGACCTTAGTCCGCAGCTCCTCAAACGATGGAACAGTCTTAGAGTCGGAGATGGTGGTTGTAACAAAAGCTTCATATTCAAAGGGCTTTGTAGTGAAAACTACATCCTTTGGGGACATAGAAGAGAGTTGATAGCAGCCAAGGCATCAACCATAGACTTCAGTTCCCGTAAATAGGCATCCATAGGCTTGTTACCTTTCCTGTTATTCTGAATATCGAACTTCAATTTCATTTCTTTAGCCGTGGACTGATCAAAAAATCTTTGCTCTAAAGCCATCCAAACATCCATATATGTTTTTTTTCATATTCTATTGTAGACTTCCGTCAACATGTCCACTGAGAGTGTCGCATTCAACCAAGAGCGAACACTTTGATCCGTTCTCACCCAAGCACTATAAGCGGGGTTGAGATGAGCCCTTCCTTCGGCATCACTGATGAATTGAGGGGAACATGGGAAGGTCCCCTACACATAGCCCATTAAATCATTACTGATGAGTATAGGTTCAAACTGCGATTTCCAGAGAAGATAGTTGCGTCAGTCTAGCTTTATGGATACGAGATGGGTGCAGCAAGAAGGGGCGCAGGTGAGAAGGATGATGGGTTCTGGTAGGTGGAAGGGAAAGATTGAGGAGATGCATTGGAAGACATGGTGTATAACGGTGAGAAGGCAGCAGAGGGAACCGTGGTATATACCTGTGGGGAAGGCATGAAAACATGACTGGAGGGCTGTGGAATAGATGCCGAGGGTCCTGCAGTCGGTCCATGAACCCGATAAGAGGGCAACAATGGTTTCGGGTTCACAAAGGACAACGAACCAGATGCAGTGGTGTAGGACTGCAAAGCCGTAGCCTGTGACAGCGATGAAGACTCGATGCTTGAGTCTGTCATGAGTGAAGATGCCACTAGGGAAGCACTGGGAACGGCAGAAGACACACCAGTAGTGGAGGCAGGAATCAAAGTAGAGTTCTCAGAGGAAGAAGGAGCTGTTGAGTCAGATGTGGCATTAGACTTCAAATAGGTTCTTCTCGAAGTGGTCATTAGTAAGCCAAGGAAGTTCTTTCCCCAAGGCAAAGAGTCCGTTCATGGTAGAAGTCCTTTCCTTTCAACTAAGAATGCCGACTTTCCTCAAACGATTGGAACTAAGGTATCCTCGCCGAAGGAAAAGAAGAGTAAGCCAATAGTATCCCGGGGAAAGAAGAAAATGGCACATTGACATTTCGAAAGGCTTTGAGAAGAGGGGCAACAGTGAAGATGCCGAGAATGGCCGTGTCTATGGGGATTACCGGTCTTAGTCAGAATCTGTTGCAAATGCATGTGAGGGAGGAATGCCTGCATTAAGATTTAAAACTTGTCGTCTACTTGAAGGAAATGTTTGGAACAGGGAACTTACAATAATACAACGCCGCATTCTTCGAAGATTGAGGAACAAGACGAGATCTATTAAGAGAATGATTTATTCTCGAAAAAATCTGAATAGTTACATCCAATTACAAACTACACGAAAGTTGCCCCTTTTTCATGGAGATTTACCCATCACAGAGATGCATAGAGGAACAGAACGAACTTCATATATCCCTTTTCCACTCAATCCAGAAACAAGATCGGACGTTATTCCGGTTCGTCTCCATTTTAGTGAAACTCTTCCTCAAGCAAGGCAGCCGATAAGTCATCGAAGGCTTTGTGTGAATAATGTAATAGTCAGCATTACTTCTTTTCAAGTTTCCCAAGGTGATTTCATATCTTTGAAAGAAAATGATGCTATAATCTATTCAGAAATAAGGAGATCCTTCTATATCGAAATTTCAGTTTCTAAAATCATAGGAAAATCCCTGGATAGCCCGGTAAGAATGTGGAGAAGAACCAAAACGGAATGGTTCCGCTTACTTAAAACTAAGAGGGGATGCCGCCTACTACTGAAAGACCCGTTTTTGCAACAGTTGCGTTCTTCTATGCAAGACGAATACTTAGAAAGAACAAAGAAGTTTGGATCCGAAAAAGTATGCTTAGGCAGTTCTTTCGCTGAACACAAGAGAATCAAGAGGAATTTTTATCATTTCAAATCGATATTCTTATCGAAGAGAAGGAACGAAAAAACCCTAAATCTTACTACTAGAAAAAGAAGTCCTATAGTTTACAACTCTTCTTTCTATAGTAATTTGACCTCTTGCTCCACCCATCAGTCTTCTATGAAGAGAAAAAGAAAAAGCTCTTCCCTATCTACTCATTATTCGGAGGTGAATCATAGAACACCAAAAGCTGTGCTATCTTATGGACCTAACATAGGTCACATCCCTCACGTGCGCCAAGAGCACATTCGATAGCATCCTCTTAAGGTTTAAAGATCCAAACCTTCTTCTTCTTAGCGGAAACGCACGTGGCCAAAACATATAAAGATCGGCATAGTCGCTCATAGGGGCATATATATCCGGATAGAGGATAGTCTAGATCTTGATTCACTATTTCCATTTTTGATTTTATGTCTCGTACGAAGCAATGGGGGGCAAGCTATGACGGCAGGATGTGACCTTGCCTTTCGCCCTGCTACCGCCGTTCTAAGTTCTTCTGACTAAACGAAGTTAAGACTAAAGTTTCGGAACTGAAGTTTGCAACTTTTTTCAGCAAAGCTTAGTCAAAATCCGTCCTTCGGCTACCTTGGATCAAGGGTAGAGATAGGAAGTAAGTCAAAGGTAGATCAACAAAAGTCTTAGTATGGGAAGAGTCAGAGCGAGGGGAGAGACTTTCTAAACGAAGGTTAGTCTAAGTAAGGAAATGGGCACTCTGCTCACATCGAAGTAACTGCTGTCTCCCTTATGGTCGACGTTCTCTCCTCCCATCCTCTCCTCTCCCTACCGGTCGCCGAATAGAACTCTTCTTTGCCGTTCTGGTTGGCTTAGGGCGGTCGAACTCTCCCCTCCTCTCCTTAACAGTCGAGTGATTTCTCATTCTCTCTCCCTCTTTCTATAGATAAGCGGGTTCTTCGATCATTCTAATGAAATAGGTTCGTTAAAGCCAATTGATCGAATTCTGTTTTAGATTCCTATTCCACTCCAACCGGTGCAGAACTCTTAACCTTTCTAGGACCCTCTCTACGGCAAGGTGCTGCTCTACTCTTTCCACTTGCTCCCTCGTGTATAGCGGTTGAGTTCTTCGCCTCACGGTTTGGCTACCCATCGTCATTCCCTCTCTGTCTAAAGTGAGAGGGGTTCTCTGCGCACAGTGTAAGATTCCCCTGGATGGGTCTCGTAGGCAGCAGCATTCGTGCTTGCCTTTGCCGTGATTGCCCGTTGTTCCCTTGGTGCGCTGTCATTGACGGTGTCAATCTGTTCGTTCGAGAAAACATGTTGATCTCTTTCCATATCCTATCCCCGGTTGTTGCCCTATCAAGATGTGTCCCTTCCTTTGTTTGACCCCTTTTCCGATTTATTAGTGCTGTCCCCCTTGCGTTCCCTCCCTTTGTGAAGAATTCATTTCCCTTTTTCTCCACTCTTCTTTCTTCCTTTCTTATTCTCCTGTTGGAAGTACCTAATCTGCTTTTTGAAATCTTTCCTTTCTTATACAAGATTCTAAGGTCCTTCCCCTGTATATAAGTCTGTGCGATTTTTCCCCTGGCCGACGCTCCCCTTACTGGTATCAGTGCAAGGGCAATTAGTACGGGTTGCCATAGTTGTCTGGATGGATTGGAACGAAGGGATGAAGGAGGGCCGGCCTGCCCAACAAGTAGACCGGAATAACTAGCTTCTAGTCCAACTAGCTAGAGCTCCAGCCCAAGCCTCCAAATCGAAGCTTCGGAGAGCCTTCTCCCATGCGATGAGATGAATTCTGTCTCTCCATCCAACACCAGACCGTGGACATCTCGTCCGAATTCCTTCAATCCTAGCAGCCATTCCTTTCGGGACCCCGGACAAGGAGGGAATAAAGGCAAGCTTTGAAGAGTGGATTTCATTAAAAACAAGGCCTTACCAGCTTGACCTAATAGGGCGGGCACCTTTCCAACCCGAAAGCTTCTTGCTGAATTTCTCTGTAACTGAATTCCAAAGTTCATCTCTTCATCTTCCCAGCATACCAAAATGAACCGAAATGGAATTGGCTATTGAACAGCCAAACATATTCCGGCCGGCCCTCGTAGTGTGGATGGAGGATGAAGGAAGAACACCTTACTTCTTTCAAAAGACGGAAACAGAGTCCTTTTTTCCCACTAGCCTAACTAATGATTTTACCTCACTTTGTTGTATTGTATAGACAAGCCTGACTTTATAGATAGGAAGAAAAGAGTTCTAACTTACCTTCCTGACTGTGCTTCCTGCTTTTGGACCTATTTTCTATTATAGTGGTAAGACTGTAGTCTACTGCAACAGGAGAAAGGAAAGCAGGCCAATATTCATGATAAGACCCTCTGCTCTCTCTTTCTGCTCGCTCCTGTCAACGAATGAATTGACTACTTGTGTCACTGACATTCCATTAGCATGGTGGACTATAGACCGGCTTTCACGTTCACTCTATAGGAAGGGGACTTAGATTAATCGATTCAATGGGCGAACTGCTTTCCTTTAAAGGTAGCAAGTGATTGAAATGACAAGCTTGTAACTGATATGAAATCGGAAGACAGTAAGTTGGACGAGGAGCTCATGTACCACAGAGTGGGCAAATGCTCCCTTCTTTCAAGAGACTGTTTCTGTTCTTGTTTCTTTAGTCTCTTTACCTGCGAGCATGAATTCCTGAACCCAATACTAGGAAAGAGCTTCATACCCTATAGAACTGACAGATCGGCTAGCGAAGATGGCTCAGTCTCAGTAGATCCCTCACTCCTCACCGGCTTACGGAAAGAGAGCCCTAAGGGAGAGAGTTTCGGTACTTCAGGCATATCTATCAATGGGCAAAGACAGGAGAGCCTTCTATCTCTTCCAGTCTTATAAAGGAAAGAAAGCAGGATGAACAGGCTTGAGTGTCGATAGGTGACTTTAAGGTAGGCGCCTATCTCTTATTATACTATAGCAACGGGAGAAGTCGGGATTGGTGCCCTAAATGAAGGGAAATCTATCAAAAATGAGCATTTTGCCCAGATAGAACTTTTTCAATTCATGATCTGCTCTACGAAGGGAAAAGTGAAAGTCTCATTTGACAGCTATATAAGATAGACACTTTCTCATTTCCATGTCTGTCTATGAGGGAAATAGGTCAAGTGTCATTTTGCAACTGTATGAGCATGAACATCTACTTTCGAATTTGAATAGTCCTGGTCGATTGGCTTGAATCTCTCTTTCTTTTGAATCGTAACCTACTATTAGTGTATGCCTAAAACTGAACTAATTCCTTTTCTCTAACCAACTTATGACCAAACAAAAAATGACTTAACTAATGGCCAGATTTCCCTCTCCTCATTCAAAACTACTTCTATCTAGCTCCTCTCTTCACCATCTTTTGGTCAAAAAGAGTATTCAATCCCAAAAGTCCTAGGAGTTAAGCATGTTGGTGATGAACTAGTTCTCGTTCACCCCAGACTTGCTGGGTGGAATGAGTCAAGCTAGTTCCGAAATCGCCAGAGCCCTCTTGTTCTAATCTTTTTCTTAGCAACTGGCTTTCAGAAGTCTTGCTGCGAGGAAGATTAGAAACGCCTTACTATATTGAATTTAGAATAGTGGCATTTTTTCTGCAGATATGGAGTTTGTTGAGAGGACTTGCATCCTTCGTTCGTAGTGGTCATTTATAGCTGTTTTTCCAACTGAACCTAATTTACTATTTTGCGGGGCTCTTACTTCTTTCATCTCTAGGTTGAGTACTAGCAAGTCAGGGATAAGAGAAAAGCCTGGGAAGGAATCGGGTTTTCAGCATCTGTAGTGGAAGAGTGTACTGGTGGTGGTTTAGTTAGAGACAACAACGGGAAGGGGGCTCTCTCTTCTTTCAGCTGATTCTCCTTTGGATAGATGGGGGTGTCGGTGTCAAGATCGCATGGAACAGTAAATGGCAATGGAATCAAACCTCCTCCTATAGGTAAGTTCAGTCTGTAACTGAGGCTTTCTAGGCGTAGGGCTAATAGCACAATGGCGGTGCGGCTAGGCTTTGTGGGTTCGAATGCCGGTTTGAGATAACCAGCCAGGCAAGGGAAAGAAGGAAGTCTTCCTGCGGAGGGGGAAGAAGCGGCCCAGTTTAATAGATTCAATGGTCGACTTGCTTGAATCGAAGAGGAAGAGCCCACTTTCATATTGAATTCAGGCTTTCATTAGCTCCTTCAGGATGGGATTGACTCTTTCAGCTCGCTGGGTCCTATTCATTAAAAGACCATTGAATCTATTCACTCCCTTTCTCAAACCAAACCTGCCCCTTGCTTCCGATAGATGGCTTTCTAACCGGCCTTAGACTATTCCTTGAGAAAGTGATTGTCGCATACCGGCCGGCATGAACAACTCCAATTTAAGCCTTTATGAAAGCGGGCTACCTTATTTATTCAAGCCTAAACTAGGAATGGGCTAATAGCAATAGCAAAAGAAAGTTTAAGGCGGTGAGGCGAGGTAAAGTAAATCAACAATAGGCCCTATCTAAAGACAGAAGGGGTCTAGTCTGAAACTGGTCTCGTGCTAGATTCAACGCAATGGGCGAGAAGGCTGACATGAAGGCTTTCATCGAAGGCAAAGCGGTGGGAATTCTCTTTCAAGGCGGCCCGCACGACTCATCCTAAGTGAGGGCTTAGCCAACGACACGTGCCTTTGGGGGCTTGCTTGGCTAGAAAGAGAAAGTCTTCAGCCTAGCTCGACTGAAAGGAGAGGAAGCGCCTAAAAGAAAGCCTTTTTTCGATCTTGATTATAGGCCGGCCGTAGTACCTACCCGCTTTCACAGGCTTTTGAGTAAAGAGAAATGGCCTTCTAGCACCTCTCCTTTCAGTCGAGTGGCTTCCTAGATAGGGAGTACGAGCGGTAGTAAATGAGAGATGGTTATTAGTAAGAATGAATCGGCTAAACGCGATTGCTCTCCTTTGTGTTGACCTAGGGGCTTGCCTGCAAGTGGCTTCAAACACTCGCTAAGCCCCTATTGAATAGGGCGTGTAAGTCAACTATCTGTCTCAACAGGTGAGGAAGGAAAAAGCTCGCTTTAATGAAGAAGGCAGGAGAGGAAGTTAACTAGCTATCTCCCTACAGGAAGTCATACTAACTAGCAAGCTGTCTGCCCCTTAGGGCGCATAAGTCAACTAGCGGAGGGTAAGGCTTTTAGTTGTTAAGGGAGAGCTAGGGGGAACACTCGCCAGCAAGCACCTGGATAGACTAAAAACAGGGGAAACCGTGACTTGAAGATCGTTTTCCCGTCTATTTGATCGGTGAGGCAGGCAACTCCTAGCTGAGGGTGAGGAACGAGAAGGAGCTCTACCAACGGTTGAGGGTCAAGCAAAGGCCCTCGCTGAGGGCTAAGAGGTTAGTCACTCTCTTATTTTATTTAGAGGGGACGGGATAGGGCTTGCTTGTCTTTCTCTCACACCTCTCAGTCAGAATCCGGGCTAGAAGTCGTCCACACGCGCAATTCCTCTCCCTACGGGATAGCCTGTTTGTATTCCGCTCTTCTCCCTGAAGGGAAAGATATCTGAAAGTAGCATTCCCTATATGAATGAGATAGGCAACTTGAAGGGCTAGAGGCTAAGAAGGCAACTAGCTGAGGGCGAAGGGCACACTGAACACGAACCGAATCAACTGAAAGGAGAGGAGCGATAGCAACTCACCAGAAAGCAACTAGCTGTCGCCCTGCTTCCCTCTTCCCTCTCGATAGAGGGCTAAATCACCTACTTAACACTAACCCAATAGAACCAGGAAAGCATAACACCTTTCGCAGTTCCCCTCGCCGGCAAGCACCTAGCTGGCGAGGAAGGAAGACTAACTAGCTCTCCCGTAGGTGCAAAGCCGCTCGCCCTAATGAATAAGCGGGAGAGGGAGAGTGAAAGGAGCACACTTCTCGACTAAGGCAATCTCATCTGAAAGCTCAAGCTCAACTTGCCGGTCTGAAAAGAGGCTCAACATTCGGACATATCTTTTCGATTGTTAGCAGGAAGAGAAAGCAGACTAGATTGAAAGAGGAGAAAGGCAAGCGGAAAGCTGCAACTTCCTTGCTAGAAGGCCTTCCTCGCTAGAAGTACGATTGGAAGGCAAGGTAAAGCGGTAGCAAGCGAGGGCTTTCGTGGATCCTTCCCCGGTGGAATTGCTTTTTTTGAAAGTCAGTCAAGCAAGAAGGAAGGCAGGATTAGCTTTCAAGCAGTCTTCAAGCATGACATGAATTCAAGCCAGTCTGCTTCGGAGAATCTGATTCTACTTTCATGCCACCTTTCACTTCCCCGTGGCATTGCCTTTGATTCTGGCTTTAGATTAGGGTCTTGCTTACAATAGGAGATCAATCTTTCATTCTCTTTCCCAGTTCAGTGCACTATAAGCTATTAAAGAAGAGCTTAGGGCTATGGTCTCGCTTTCCCTAGTCTCATAATCAAAGACTACTAACCAATCCTAATATGTGAATAGCTTAGGTGCCGTGGACTCTCTTGCTTACCGTAGACTCTCCTTATAAGTCAGCCATGGCTCTTAGCCCCCTAACTAAGCCGTAGCGCTGGGCTGCACTCTTTCTTCTATCAACTGAGGAAATGCACCTTTCGTTTGAAATGCCCTTGTACTCCTATCTACTTTCAGTCTCTTTGCTTTGCTCGGTCCAAAAAGGATCAGGATCTAATTCTGCCATACGTTGAATTTTCCCCGTTTTCACAGAAAGAATTTGCTGTATACTTTCTGGGGGAAATATGTCATCGAATTGTAAAAACAATCGAAATAGTCTTTTGGGGGCCGGCCACCAGCTCAATAACCTCTAATACTCTCTAAAATGTAGTCTTTCGCTTTGTTGTTGTTGTCTCGGATTGATTAGCAGACAACAGGAGTGTACTTTCGTGATTGCGAATACCCACTCTTAGGGCAGGAAGCCCGTAACCTTATTTGATTCGTAGCTCGTTAAGGGAAATTGTTTCAAGGCGGCTACCATAGAGTCAGACCTTTTACCGATCCTATCTCATCAAAGCCGGGTAACAAAAAGAAGGAACTTGATAATGAAATGAAAGAAAGGCGAAGGAAAAGAAATGGGCTCCTTCGGTTACCGTTCTATCCGTTCTAATCCTGACGGTTTTGAATGCTATTGAGTTTCCCGCTCCTGAATGAGAAGTGGGTTTTTTATTCCTACGGTCTTGGCCTGAGAAAAGTGATCTTTGAAACTGAAATCGGCTAAAAAGTAACAGAATAGGCTTTAGAGTAGCTCTTTCCAAATAGGTTAGCCGCCCTTTATAGTATAAAAATCGAATGAAAAGGAGCTCTCTAGTTGGGATTTACACGCACAGCCTTCTCCTATGAGTCTGCCTATGTTACGCCTGCCTTTGATAACCTTTCAGCTGGTTCCCTTCGTCGGCATCATTGAACCTCGTTAGCATTTCTAAAAGAATTGGAGGCTCAAAACGAATGGTCAAAGGAATTGATGATTCGTGTTTAGTCTCCGATCTTCGCCTAGTCTTCGAACCTGCACTGTATAGAGGGGAACAAGCTCAGACATATAGCAAGACTAGAACTCCTATTGCATGCATCGATACCAGACCAGACAAACTAAAGCTAGCCCACTGCACTTTAGCATAGTGAAAGTCTCTCTTAATTACGCATTAGCTTGAAGTGAAACTTCCGTCTATGTAAGAAAAGTCTTAACCTCCCTTACTTTGTGGGCGCACTGACCAAAGACCTACTCCTGCTTAGCGCGCGAGACTCACTTTAGAGACCTTCTTTTCGGACACTAGACTGCATTGTAGGACTAAAGCATATAGTCTATAGCTCTCTATAGATTCACTCTTTTTTCTTAAAAGAAGATAGAAGGCAGCTACAGACTCCGTTCCTTATCGCTTCGTTTGCTATCCTACCTACTTTCGCTAGCTAGACTATCGCAAGTCATTTATACCAAAGACCTGGCCATCGCCAACCAAGAGGGGATGAACCTACTTCCAGAGACTACTCGCCTTGAACTCCGTCCCCTGAACTTGACTGCTTATGCAACTACAGTGCTATAAAAAAGAAAAATGGCAGGAGACCACATACCAAGAAAAAGCTAGGGATGAGCTACTTACTAGCTTAGACCTTTGCGTTTCAATATCAACGATTAGAAGAGGTACGAAGTGAGCCACAAACCATATTTCTGATTATGCTCATTCCATTTGACTGCTAATCACAAATGACATTCAATCTTCTGCGATAAGAAGATAAATGATTTCATTACCATAGATCCAGATAGCATAAGGGAGAGGGAATTCTTTTTTCTTTTTTTTCTTTTCTATAATAAGGTAAAGTGCTCCACCGGTACACCTTTCTGGTCTTCCTTCTGAGCCAGGATCAATACCAAAAAAAGAAAAATGAAAAGTGCTAAACCAGATCGATCTTTCGGCATAGGAAATCGGACTGTCTTTCTTACTTATACTAAGTTAAGGGAACCAAAGAGCTTTCTCCGCGATTCATTGCTTACTTAGCCTTCTCAGTTTAGCATTCTACCAAAAAAGATTCTTTCTCAGGGTCAATCTAGTCCTCTTTGAATTGATCTCGTACTCTAGAGAAATGGAAGCCTTTTTCTAGAAAAGATGAAGACAGGGAATCGGAACTAAATCATTCTTTCTTCGTCGACTATGGACTTTGACGACTCTAGCTTCATCTTAGGGAAAGTAAAAAGAAAAGCATCATTCACATCTTACAGTAATTTCTTAGGGACTCTAGATCATAGACTGGGATCACTCGAGATCGATGGCTATGCACTCGCCCGAATGCAAACATTGGCTTGTTAGATTTTCCTTTGAGCGAGCCGTTGACTACTATTTACAATAGAAATGAAAGTAAGAAAACAGGCATTGAGAAGGGTAGTTCGGGCAACGATCTGGTTTTTGCTATTGGCACAAGCAGGTCCCTACTATCTAAGAACACTAGCAATGAGATCTCATCTCTCTGACTTAGGTTCCGAAGCCTGTCGCAAAGAAGAGAGGGAAAGAGCGGAAAAGCGGGTTTTACGTCAACAGTTCTTCCTCGTTCCGACAAAGAGTGTGTTTCCTTATTCTTTTTAGCTTTGAGCTGGTTCAGATTGGACACGTCCTCACTCGTTCTTTTTTCAAGATCTTTGAGCCTCTTAGGATGCCGTAGGGATTCTTCTAACAGGTCTGTCCCTGTGCTAATAGACCCACTCCAATCCCGGAACCTTACCTGAGCTACTAAAATCTTGGAAATCGACTAGCCTTACTTCTTTCGGGGCTCCATCCCTCTTGACTATATAGGTAGGGGCTTAGCTGCTCCTAGTCAGATAAAAGTTCTATACTGGGGCTCTCGGCACCCTGAACTACTAAAAACCTGGCCCTTTGATGTGCTTGCC
>SZYD01001655.1:0-102563 GCA_009363875.1 Mikania micrantha | reverse complement strand
CAAGTTAGGAACGTTTCTACAAGTCCTGATCTTCATTTCTATCCGAGAAATCCGTCCAAGGGTAACGATTCGACCTCTTCTATTAGTTTGATAGAATATGAGTTAGATCTAGATTTTAATAATGATATCATGGTTATTGTTGTTGATTATTGCCTAGTTGATAACTAGGGATTGTTAGAAACGAATAAATTGATATTTGGCTGGTGAAATCTTCGTTTTGAAGCCGGATGATGTCCGTTTGTTATGAAACCCATATCATGAAGTGATAACTAGTAGGATGGGTTGAATATGATTTTAAATAATTATGATTATAATCCATAGGTTAAATGATGATTTTGATGAATTGATGTTAAAATTATTAACAAGTTATGATCTTAAATAAAAATTAAATAATAAAGTGATTAAAGATCGTAACTAATATAATTAACATCAGTTATTTGATAAATTGCCTGGGGAGGCATGAAATATGATTAATTGTGATATTGACTAAAACTGCTAAACGTAGTACGATAGAGTCAGTTATGTATGAATTGACTTTGAGGAAGTCAAATCAGTCAAGTGTGTTGAACTTGATTGTATGTGTTATATGTATTGAATATAGTTGTATATGTGTGAATATGCAACTAGTGTTGGTGGTGAAAGTCAAGTGACAATTCACAGAAGTGGAAAAGAGGTTGTAGCAAGTGAACAACCGTTTGAACCAGGTAAGTTACCCAACTTACTGTAACATTACATATAAGAAGTAGAATGAGTCTACTTGTGTGCCTGATATATGTGATTGAAACTAATGGATGAGAAATCCTTTAGTTTGTGTTGTGGTGTTTCAATGAGAAACGTGTATGCAATATATTTGCATTGGAATAACCGGATGAACCGGTGATTAATCAATATGATTTTGGTGTTTATAAATGATTGTGGTTATTATTGTTGCATGATTCACATGGTGTGTGAACATGTGGTGATCTACGAATGCGTAGATTTGAATTGGTAATGTGCATGTTTGGATTCACAAGGCGTGTGAACATAAAACTTGCAATTCCAATGTAATTGATTCACAAGGTGTGTGAACAAATGTGTATTGGTAATGTGCATGTTTTGGATTCACAAGGCGTGTGAACATAAAAACTTGCAATTCCAATGTAATTGATTCACAAGGTGTGTGAACAAACGGTGGATTGGTAATGTGCATGTTTTGGATTCACAAGGTGTGTGAACATAAAAAAACTTGCAATTCCAATGTAATTGATTCACAAGGTGTGTGAACAAACGGTGGATTGTAATGTGCATGTTTTGGATTCACATGGTGTGTGAACATAAAAACTTGCAATTCCAATGTAATTGATTTACAAGGTGGGTGAACAAATGGTGGATTGGTATGTGCATGTTTTGATTCACAAGTGTGTGAACATAAAAAAAAACTTGCAATTCCAATGTAATTGATTCACAAGGTGTGTGAACATGCCGTTATCATGATTGTGTTTATGGTTGCTGCATGATTCACAAGTGTGTGACCATGCCGTGGTCATGATGGTGGTTATTATGGCTACATGAGTCACACGGTGTGTGAACGTGTGGTGATCTACGAATGTGTAGATGTTGGATTGGTAAGCGCATGTTTTGGATTTCACAAGGTGTGTGAACATAAACCTGCAATTCCCATGTAATTGATTCACAAGGCGTGTGAACAAATGGTGAATTGGAAATATGCACATGTAGTATGGTGTTAAATTATAATAATTGTACATGAATGGGTGATTCATGGGGTTTTGGGTGGAATGACCAACTAGTGGATCGTTTTGTAGGGGATTGAATATTGTTACCAAATTATTTGGGACATCGGTAGTGTATCTGTAATTGTTACGGGATACACTAGCTAGAGGTGCTAGGAGTTGTCTTAGATGGAAGGACCGGTGGGTGAACATCTTAAGACTTAATATGTGTATGATACCACCAATGTGTGGATAACCGGTTACACCGGAAATTGAATTGTTGAACCACAGGTGTGTAGGAATTGGTTGAGCCAATGATTATATATATATATATATGTGGTGATTATTATGTTTTAAATTAGCCAGAGGTGCTGGTGATAAAGTTGTATGGATAATATATTATATCTAGATATGATAAACATCCATATGATATGTATGTGGATGTGTTTAAATGAGTTGTGGAAACTCGGGGAGGGGTTACTTACTTAGTTCGTATGAACTAATGGTGACTTATATGTGATGTTACAGGTCAAAGATAGATATGCATCGGGCGATCTGATCGGGCATGTTTATGAAGCAGAACCAAACGTATGTAAAATTCTCTGATGGTATTAAACTTAAACACACTAGTTTTATTAACCATAAATGTAAATGATTTGAAATTGAGTGTGTTTAACTTATGAAATGTTATTTTTACGCTTCCAAACAATATTTTTGAGAAAGTTTAATCTGGGACCTAAAATGGGACACGTGAAATCGTGTGGAAAGTTTTGATGTAACAAGTTGGTATCAGAGCAATGGTTTGAGTGAATCAAGTGCGTCTTGATCTCAAACTCGTGTGCTCTTGATATGAAAACATAACGTTTGATTCGAAGACCCGATCATGATGCCGAATGTATTAGGTTAGCATATCTATTTCCTGTGTTATAATTGATAATGTATTGTGAATCATACATATGAAATGTGATTATGTGATTATTTGAAACTGAAATCAATGTCTTGAGTATGAAATAAAGGAAGTAAGGATTTGGGCATATAATGAGTGAACTAGTATGTCTGGCCAACTTACTAGTGCAAACATGATATGAACAAGTTCTTTATGGAAATCATTTTATACTTAGATATTGAGATTAGGTAAATTGATTCTGAGTGATGGTTAGTAATTGAGTGTACTATGTAATTGACCCATTGGGGATATGGACAATAATACACATTGAGTGTGTAAATCACAGTAAGTGTGATGTAAAATGTCTTGAGTGACAAATGTTGAATAGTAATTGTGTTTACTATGGGATTGACCCACTAAATATATGGGCATCTATACACGATGGGCGTGTAAGTCACATGGGTATGATAGTAATGTCTTGAATAATATGTGTTGCATATTAAGTATGTGAATTAAACACAATGTGTGTGTTGAATTAATGTACAAATAAGTGTACAATAAGATTGTGGTGGCAATCGTATTATCTACTAGTGAGTAGATTAAAGTTAATAACCATGAAGGTAATGTGTGTGTGGTGACGAAAAATTGTTGGGTGGAGTTAACCCATTAACAATTTTAATTGCTTGGTGTTGACAATAACATGTAATAAGTATTAAATTACTTAGTTATTGTGATTTGTTATGTTTATAAATGATATGGAGGAATAAGAATGATTCACAAGTGGTGTGAACTTCTATTTGAAATTTGACTGAAATAGTCAAGCAATTCACAAAAGTGTGTGAATGCAAAATGGGTTGAATCACAAGTGGTATGATCTTCCCATGGAGAAAATATGGAGTTTAGGTAAATCATAGGTGGTGTGATTACCTATCTTGAGAATCCTTGATGAAAAAGGAAGTCTCAAGGAAATGATGATTAATATTATCATGTAAGACCACTGGTGAGTGGCATTTGGTTTATCATGTAAGTCCACTGGTGAGTGGCATTGGGGTTTATCATGTAAGGCCACTGGTGAGTGGCATTGGGTTATCATGTAAGTCCTCCTTAGTGAGGCATTGGAAAGAATCCACATGCGTGTGGATTGGTCAATACGTGAGTATGCGTTGAACAACGTGGACTTTTTAAAAGTCAAAGTTATGATTAATGTGAATAAGTGAGTTACATGCTATCTAATATGCAACCATAAGACATATTAGTGTTTATGTGTTATGTGATTATGTTGTTGTTACTACTTTTATTGACTTGTAGTAATAATGATAAAAAGAATGGTAAATTGACCATATGTGTTATGAAATGTTGAGGATATGAAACCACATGATGGTGGTAATTAACTACTTGATAGATGTCTTGTATTATTGGATGAATGTTATGTGCTAATTGCATAAGTTGAAAGGTGTTATTAAATGATAATTTATAGTTAACACTATAAATTGATGGTAATCCACATTGTGTGGAAATATATGAATATGAAACCACATGGGGTGGTATTTGGATTGTGGATTGATTAATGTTATGATAAATTGCATAACTAATAAAGGTGTAGTTATATGTTTAAAATAACTGACACAGATAAGGGACGATTCACATTCGTGTGAAACTGATGTAAGACCACTGGTACGTGGCATTAATATTTGTGGTAAGTCCATAATGAAATGGCGTTGGTGTTTTGTCATGTAAGTCCCAATTTTGTGGCGTTGGGGGTAATTCATGTATATGTACATGATAATAAGTTATTCATTTTGTTAACTTGTTATAGACTGGGTGAGTCCACACTAAAATTGTTTGTGCAATTAGCGATATGTGAATTGTTGTTTTAATTGAATTTGATATAAATGGTTATAGTTAGTGTGGTTATTGTAGTTGAATGATTTACAAGGTATGTGAACATTCAACTAGTAATAACGATTGAGTTGATTTACAAGAGTGTAAATAACCATCTAATGTAGATATTTTGGGAACAAAAGATGATCTACAAGAGTGTAGACATCAAATTTCAAGAGTCAAATGTTTAAGTTGACTTTTGGGAATATGATGCAACATTGGAGTTTTGTGTGCACATAGGTATGTGTTAAGTGATAAGGGTTGTACATGAATGATAGATGAGAATGTTTATCTAGGCAGACGAATAACGCGAATGATATTCATTCGTTTTGTGGTGGTGTGTTAAATACATTATACATGAGGTTTGACTTTAAAAAAAGTCAGAGTTATACCTATTTGTAAAGAAATAGGATATTTATTATAGGTGAAATACACTTGAGTGTATGATTTGGTTGGATGAAGAAAGTCAAAACAATAAATCAATTATAAATTGATTATGTAAGATCATGTATAATGATCATGTTTATCTAAGGGTAAATGTTCATTATGATTGAAATATATGTTAGGAAGTGGTGTCTAGGCATGGTGTGCCCGTGACGATTAATTTGGATCGAGACACTTGATTTACTTCTCATTTCTGGAAAAATTTCCAGGGAGAATTAGGATTGTTGATAGGCACGGCGTATCATCCTCAGATTGATGGTCAAAGTGAAAGGACCATTCAAACGTTGAAGGATATGTTACAAGCGTGCATAATTGATTTTGGGAAGTAGGGCTGATTATTTCCCTTTAGCCGAGTTCTCGTATAATAATAGTTGTCATTCCAGTATTGGAATGCCTCCATATGAAATGTATATGGGAGGAAATGTTGTACTCCTTGGTGTTGAGGAGAAGTTGGACAATGAGAAACTGGCAAATAAAAAGGTAGTTAAGGTAAGGAATGAACGAATAGATTAGATTCTAGTTCATTTGAAGGTGGTAATAAACTGTCAGAATGCCTATGCTAATAAGTATGGAGGACTAGTGAGTTTCAGGGTGGAGATTTTGTGTTGTTAAAAGTCTCACCGTGGAAAGGTGTGATACGTTTTAGAAAGCAAGGGAAGTTAAGCCACGTTTTATCGAACCATTCTGAATTATAGCTCGGATAGGCAGTGTTACTTATCGTATTGAGCTACCGGAGGAATTGAATGGTATACATGATACTTTTCATGTGTTATATCTAAGAAAATGTCTGGCTAATGAATCGGTTTACATGCCACTAGAAGATTTGGAAATTTATGACAAGTTGAAATATGTGGAACATAGCCGATACTATATTGACAGGAAAGTCAACAGTTGAGAAACAAATCCCTGAACCAGGTGAAGGTTCATGGAATAATATAAGGGGATTTGACGCCATGTGGGGTCAGAAGATGAGATGAAGAATTCTATTCTTTTCTTTTAATGTCTGAGCGTTTTCGAGGACGAAACCTTTATAAGGAGGGAGATTTGTAACGACCCGTTTTTAATATAAAACGAAATGTAATTGCTATAATCGTTAATTGAACGATTGTGATGGTTACTATGACAACTCAAAATTCTCAGGTTAGAGTCATAACTCGAGAATGAAGAGAATGAGTGTAAGCGAAATCACGAAACGAGGCTCTGGTTTCAAGATACGCTAAGTTGAAGATAGCGTTAATAAAGAGATCATATTTTTGAATTTTTCAGGTCTTGAAATTATAACCATTGGAAGGCTCGAAAAATCGTGAACGTGGCGAAAACGGCGCGTAAAACGAGTTCGTATGCTCCCGGAATCGCGAAAACAAATTGGAAACTAACTAAGGCGGCGGAGGTACGCGAAGGAAATCCTCCGCGGTACGCGACGGACCAGAACGCATAAATATCTGATTTTCTGATCAGATTTCATTTCTGGTCGATCAACTCGACTTCCAGACGCCTAAACTCAACTTTTATATTACCCCCAAATCTCAGTTTTGAAGCCATCCAAACATCCGGATCAAGTTAGGAAACGTTTCTACAAGTCCTGATCTTCATTTCTATCCGAGAAATCCGTCCAAAAGGGTAACGATTCGACCTCTTCTATTAGTTTGATAGAATATGAGTTAGATCTAGATTTTAATAATGATATCATGGTTATTGTTGTTGATTATTGCCTAGTTGATAACTAGGGATTGTTAGAAACGAATAAATTGATATTTGGCTGGTGAAATCTTCGTTTTGAAGCCGGGATGATGTCCGGTTGTTATGAAACCCATATCATGAAGTGATAACTAGTAGGATGGGTTGAATATGATTTTAAATAAATTATGGATTATAATCCATAGGTTAAATGATGATTTTGATGAATTGATGTTAAAATTATTAACAAGTTATGATCTTAAATAAAAATTAAATAATAAAAGTGATTAAAGATCGTAACTAATATAATGAACATCAGTTATTTGATAAATTGCCTGGGGAGGCATGAAATATGATTAATTGTGATAATTGACTAAAACTTGCTAAACGTAGTAAGATAGAGTCAGTTATGTGATGAATTGACTTTGAGGAAGTCAAATCAGTCAAGTGTGTTGAACTTGATTGTATGTGTTATATGTATTGAATATAGTTGTATATGTGTGAATATGCAACTAGGTGTTGGTGGTGAAAGTCAAGTGACAATTCACAGAAGTGGAAAAGAGGTTGTAGCAAGTGAACAACCGTTTGAACCAGGTAAGTTACCCAACTTACTGTAACATTACATATAAGAAGTAGAATGAGTCTACTTGTGTGCCTGATATATGTGATTGAAACTAATGGATGAGAAATCCTTTAGTTTGTGTTGTGGTGTTTCAATGAGAAACGTGTATGCAATATATTTGCATTGGAATAACCGGATGAACCGGTGATTAATCAATATGATTTTGGTGTTTATATAAATGATTGTGGTTATTATTGTTGCATGATTCACATGGTGTGTGAACATGTGGTGATCTACGAATGCGTAGATGTTGAATTGGTAATGTGCATGTTTGGATTCACAAGGCGTGTGAACATAAAACTTGCAATTCCAATGTAATTGATTCACAAGGTGTGTGAACAAATGGTGTATTGGTAATGTGCATGTTTTGGATTCACAAGGCGTGTGAACATAAAAACTTGCAATTCCAATGTAATTGATTCACAAGGTGTGTGAACAAACGGTGGATTGGTAATGTGCATGTTTTGGATTCACAAGGTGTGTGAACATAAAAAAACTTGCAATTCCAATGTAATTGATTCACAAGGTGTGTGAACAAACGGTGGATTGGTAATGTGCATGTTTTGGATTCACATGGTGTGTGAACATAAAACTTGCAATTCCAATGTAATTGATTTACAAGGTGTGTGAACAAATGGTGGATTGGTAATGTGCATGTTTTGGATTCACAAGGTGTGTGAACATAAAAAAAAACTTGCAATTCCAATGTAATTGATTCACAAGGTGTGTGAACATGCCGTTATCATGATTGTGTTATGGTTGCTGCATGATTCACAATGTGTGTGAACATGCCGTGGTCATGATGGTGGTTATTATGGCTACATGAGTCACACGGTGTGTGAACGTGTGGTGATCTACGAATGTGTAGATGTTGGATTGGTAAAGCGCATGTTTTGGATTTCACAAGGTGTGTGAACATAAAACCTGCAATTCCCATGTAATTGATTCACAAGGCGTGTGAACAAATGGTGAATTGGAAATATGCACATGTAAGTATGGTGTTAAATTATAATAATTGTACATGAATGGGTGATTCATGGGGTTTTGGGTGGAAATGACCAACTAGTGGATCGTTTTGTAGGGGATTGAATATTGTTACCAAATTATATTTGGGACATCGGTAGTGTATCTGTAATGTGTTACGGGATACACTAGCTAGAGGTGCTAGGAGTTGTCTTAGATGGAAGGACCGGTGGGTGAACATCTTAAGACTTAATATGTGTATGATACCACCAATGTGTGGATAACCGGTTACACCGGAAATTGAATTGTTGAAACCACAGGTGTGTAGGAAATTGGTTGAGCCAATGATATATATATATATATATATATGTGGTGATTATTATGTTTTAAATTAGCCAGAGGTGCTGGTGATAAAGTTGTATTGGATAATATATTATTATCTAGATATGATAAACATCCATATGATATGTATGTGGATGTGTTAAATGAGTTGTGGAAACTCGGGGAGGGGTTACTTACTTAGTTCGTATGAACTAATGGTGACTTATATGTGATGTTACAGGTCAAAGATAGATATGCATCGGGCGATCTGATCGGGCATGTTATGAAGCAGAACCAAACGTTATGTAAAATTCTCTGATGGTATTAAACTTAAACACACTAGTTTTATTAACCATAAATGTAAATGATTTGAAATTGAGTGTGTTTAACTTATGAAATGTTATTTTTACGCTTCCAAACAATATTTTTGAGAAAGTTTAATCTGGGACCTAAAATGGGACACGTGAAATCGTGTGGAAAGTTTTGATGTAACAGTAAACTCACCTGAGTTAAGTAGTGCGTGTTCTTCACGAGAACAGTGTAGCTCGCCGGCTAGTGGTTACCTATATCACATAGGTACCATAAGTTTGTGTTTGCATACATGTGGGTCTCGCGGGACCGTGTTTGAGTTCAACAACTCCAAGTTGTTTTGTGGGTCGCGTTGACCGTGTTTGACCGTGTTGACCGTGTTTGACCTAACGACCCATTGGTGACGATTTGGATCAAGTGATCGCATAACGTGCGGTTTAGTGTCGTGTGATGTGCACAGATACCAAAGTCAATTCTGTGAGGAAACTTACTATTTATAGTGAGTTCCTGTTTTAGGAAAGTTTCCTCTCATGGCAAGTCATGCAATAAATTATAATCCGATTATTCTAATATACATATTTATCCTAAATGAGCATGTTATCACATAGCACGTAATTACACATAGTCGGTTTAGTATGGTTTGAGTGTAAAAGTTACTATTCATAGTAATATTCATAAAAATCATATATTTGGTGATTTTAACAATTTTAACACATCAATAACCATCCTTTTAGTTTCTAAACACCATTTTGTACATAACTTATAGATCTAAACACATGCATTAGGCCATTTCATCATAAATCAATATTTCATGATATTAAAGTTACCACAATTTGTACAAATCACCTTTTGACATATCTTGCTTTTCATGACACTTTTAGATCTCATAAATCATATCCAATAACATTTCAATATCAAACTTCATGAATCTCCACCTAGATCTTACATACATGTTGCTAGCATCATTATTTTAGCTACTATAAACATCCTATCATAACAACATCATCATAGTATGTAAAGGCACATCATCTAATCATCAATAAACATAGAAACATCATCAAACTCAGATTCAAACAAGAAAAATTCGTGTATGTGTGGATCTAGTGTGTACATGCAAGCTTTGAACCTTGTATGTGGGTTTATGTGTGTTGTATGTGAGTTTTATGCTACATAGTCTCAAGATCTACCTTCCAAAGCTTCGAATGTATTGAGATATTGGTTGAACAGCTTCTTGAGCTCCTGGAATCGCTCTTCAACTAGTGCAAGCAATGGTGATGGTGGTGACAAGATCTTAAGAGCCTTCCTTGAGCTTCCCAAGCTTCAAATCTCCCAACAATGGCTTCCAAGGCTTCAAATGAGTGTGATGTGGTGTTGTAGTAGTGAAATCAGACGTTTTTGGGGTATTAAATAGAGGAGTTTACGTATGGGATTGGGTAAAAGGAGTATGGTGTGGTAATCATGAGATTTACAAAATTTTTAGGTGTCAGACACCCCAGGCGTATCGCCTGACGAGTGCCATCCATGTCAGGCGTTACGCGCGAGGCAGCCGGATGAGAGGCGTCCCTCCTCATCCGCGCGTATCGCCTGAGTGAGGATCTTCGGGTCAGGCGTAGCGCCTGGACCCTAGATCCGGCCCAATTTGGCCCATTTTCATGTTTTGACCCATTTTTCGCGTATTTTTTCGATTACGAGTATCGTTTCTCGACATATGGACATCGTTCTACTAACTTAGGTTCCCCGGAACCTAATGTGCAGTGAAAGTGTTCTGTGGTTTGATCCGTTCACCAACATTCGTCATTCAAGACACGAGCGAGTATTGTGCGATAATTCCTCGAATTATCGATGTGTTCGAACTGTTGTGCCACGTGTCACACTAAATACAATTATTCTAGTGCCACATATGAAATAATAACACACATTATTATTAAAGTATTATAATTGCTGACCTGGAATTTGCGAGGTGTCACATATATATATATAAGGTAAATATATTTATACAATATATTTTTACCACATTTATACA
Source organism: Mikania micrantha (assembly GCA_009363875.1). Taxonomy (NCBI): domain Eukaryota; kingdom Viridiplantae; phylum Streptophyta; class Magnoliopsida; order Asterales; family Asteraceae; genus Mikania; species Mikania micrantha. The sequence goes on along the minus strand of SZYD01001655.1, from coordinate 91,728 downwards.
AGGATTTTAATTAGTAAAGCTTTAAGTTTTAAAAGGAATTGTTTTGAGATCAAGATAATTCAAAATAATCATTTTTAAATTCATAAAACTTTTAAAAGACCAAATAAATTTTATAAAACTTAAAATTCAAATAATACAAACTTTTAAATTATAAATAAATGATTGAATGGATGGGAAATTAATTCAAGTAGTATGCTTAGAAATTCAAATTACAATATAATAAATAAAAGGAATATCAATATTCTATTTTATTAATTATAAGAATATTATTAAATATTCTTAAACAATTAGGCAAATTATTCATACAAATAATATTGATAAATAAAAATGATACATTTGGTATTCTATTTTATTAAATCAATATTATAAGATTAGTTATTCTAAGTATCCATTCAAAACATAGATTCATTCAAACTAGGACTTCCATTAGCATTGACATACTTTCTAGGATTCTTGAACTTGAACTATAGGATTGCTAAGAATTGAATTACTCAAATTATAGGTGAGTAGATAGACTTACTTCCTTATTGTTTAAATCAAGGACTTGAAACTATCCCAGCATCCTAACAAGTGAGTTCTTCACACTCCCTTTTACTTCTTTTTTTGGGATGTTACACATGTCATATTCAAACTATAATTCATTCTGTTGTTCAATTCAAACTTATGATGCAAGCCTTAGACTTAGTTAGTTTTATGTGTTAGATGCTAAGTTTATACAATGTGTTGATTCTATGTGTGTTTCCAGTCAAGCAATTTAGTACTTAGTAGCCTAGGATGGTTAGATACTATCTTCGCAATGGCTTTGGCCTTTGTGTGAAAAAGGTGAAAAGTATATTAGCAAACTAGTTGAATTACAAATGATAGTTCTTGTATTGTTATACTTGAATTATTATGTAAGGATACTTGTTTGGACACAAGCTATTGTTATTCATGTATTCATTCTATTATTCAAACTTGTATTATGCTATGTCTTTGATACATATTCTAATTAAGTTTTAGTTTGCATCCTTTTTTACTTAGTATTAAAACTTAGTGTGTAAACTCACCAACTATGCAAATAGTTGACAAACTCTATTTTACATGTGTGACAGGTTAAAGAAGAAAGGATTCAAGACATAAGATAGGTCTAGAGACCTAGTTTAATTTTATTTAATCAAATGTTTTAGACTTGTTTCACTGGAATGTTTTTGTCTTGAATTTGAATTATTGTAATGACTATGGATGCTTGATTTTTGAATGAATGAATGTTTGAATTAAATACAATTGTTTAATTATTGAAATTTATAACATAACACCATGAGTAATGAACAATCTAACTCGCGCCCCAACGTATTCCGCCGTTGGTTGGGGTGTGACAATAGTAAACATGTAAATTATATGAGATTAGAACATTACTTATAAATTTAAAAAAAATAATGATTTAATTAAAATAGTTTTAAAGTTGGTTACATCAGCTAATGTTTTAAAGGCGGACTTAGACAAAGTTGCTAAACACGATAAATCTTGCTTGAAGAACCAACATGTATTTACTCTCTTTGCTTTTGATACATTTGAGTTTCTGACCCCGGAGGCTGTAAATTTTCTGAACAGAGTTCAGAGGGTCATGTAAGAATTAATTATTTATATTTATTATATTTATTATATGATTATTTATTTAATTGATCAGTTAAATACCCATATAAGATAGGTAATTATATGATGGACGAATTACCCTTACTATCATAATTTGAGTTTTCCCTTGGGGTATATAAAGGAGAATAAAACTCTTAGTTAGGTTACACCACATAACATCACAACCGAATTCCTAACACATAGAATTCGTAACCTCTCAAATCTCTCAATAATTTCATCTTAATTATACACACTAAACGGGAACCGATTGCTGTCTCAAGAGCCATGTCAGGAATCAACATTGCGTTTACTGGGTACACATGTTTCATCTAATACATAGTATTATCATGTTTTTCGTATACGTATATGTATATATTTATGTTTAATCATAGGAAATCGATCAACAGGTCATGCATAGTAACATTGCGACCGGTGGCGGAGTTTGACCAAAAGTCTAAGGGGGTGAAATAAAAATTTATAAAAAATTTTACACTATGTATCAGGAAATATACACTACACGAAAAAACAACCCTACAAAGCTCCGCCCCTGATTGCGACTTCTAGGACCCAAAATATTGTTTTTAGTAGGATTGACTTTGCAATTCAAAAGAGGGTTGCAGTGTAACTAGTTGTCGGCTTACCTGCCAGTTTATTGTAATCTTTTACTTTTTTAATGAAAAATTTCACTCGAAAAAAAATATAATAAATGAATAAAAGATAATAATTTTTCATAACATACATTTATGATTGTTAGAATGTTAGCAACTTATACCAGTTCCTATAGTAGTATACTGGTATTAATTAGCAACGAATTCAGCCTACTGGTTGGGTTTCACCTTGTGACCGAGAGGTCTTGGGTTCAAGTCCTGTCAAGGCGATTTAAAGGACGTCCATGTGAGGGAAGTAACCTTGAGCTTAATCTTGAGTTTTGGACTAATGAGAGGTGATAGTTTACCTATTCCAGAGGGTTACCGCGCATCTGGTGTGACCGCCTCTTACTTCTGTCCGGCGGGCCTTGTTAAGAAAACATACGTGGTATGTAGGATCGTCGTCGTTCAAAAAAAACTAATTTAAGCATAATTAAAGTTTTATATATACAAAGTTCGGTCTGATGAGAAAATTAAGAAATAAAACTCACATATATATACTGAGAATGAAATTCAGCAGGTTGGTAAGTAATTTATAAACAATAATACATAGTGATAACAATGGATCGAAATGCATGTAATGTAAGAGTAGGCTACCTATTATATTATTAATTAATTATGCAGGGGGTTAGGCCCAGTTGGTACAACTCTTTCCTCATCATTGAACTTGAAGAAGTAGATGAGTTTTGTAATGGGGGTGTGATTGATGTTCATTGATGATGATGATGATCTTCCCATGAGCTTCTTTCTGCATGTACCCTCTGCATTTGAAGTTGTACCTATGAGTACAACCATCAATACCACCAACATCAACATCAACATCTTCTTCTTCTTCATTGAAAGAGATGTATATAGTATGTAGTAATGAATGTGAGAGAGATACTAAAACTGAGAAGTGTGGATGGAGGGAAAAGACAGAAGGTATTGTGGTGTTGTATACATCATAAACAATTCAACCACATTTATTTGGGCACCTGCATGTTGTTAAGGATTCAATTAACTCTCTCTCTCTCTCTCTCTCTCTATATATATATATATATATATATATATATATATAGGGGATGGTTCAATTGGTAACCTATTTCAAGTGTGGTAACCCATTAACCAATTTTTATTTGTTGTTTAAATAATGTGTTTTAAAATGAGTGGTTCATATTAAATCTGGAAAAAACAAGTGGATGAGATTTGTTTAATGATATTTTTGACATTTGATGGGTGTACTTGATTTTTTTTTTAAAAAAAGTTTGCCCCCTAATTTTTTAAACATTCATAACTTTTATATACATTATTATTTTTTTATAAAAATTTCACCATTAAATTTGTCACTTTTTTATCTTTAATTCAAGTATAGTTTTGTCAAAATTTTTTAAAATGTTCGTAATTTGCACTGACGTAACGAGCTATTACACTGATTTGCACTGATGTAACGAGCTGGATTTTTTCAAAGTGTTCATAATTACACTGATGTAATGAGCTGAATTTTTACAAAGTTTTCGTAATTACACTAATGTAAGGAGCTGAGTTTTTTCAAAGTGTTCTTAATTTTTTAAAATATTAATGAACTAATTTTTATAATAAAAAATAATTTGTAACGAGACGGCAACGAGACGGCAAGATTTTACGTTGTTGTAATTACGAACGCTCGAGAAAATGAGAAAATTACGAATGCTCAAAAATAATTTGTAAAACATTTTAAAGATGGAAATATTTTGAAAAAAATGAGAGAAAATTATTGTATTTATTACTCGTTACGTTGGTGTAATTACGAACGCTCGAAAAAAATTCAAAAAAAAATTGGCATGACTATAATGGAATTAACGAGAAAAATATAACGAGTTTAATAGTGTAATTTTTATAAAAAAATAACGTAGTATAAAAAAGTTATAAGTGTATAAAAATCAAGGGGGAAACTTTGATTTAAAAAAAGAAAAATGAATGGATTTTTAAGAGTGTGACACTTGTCACTCTCTTATTAAATCTGACTTTTTTTATATTAATTGAAATGACTGAAATACCCTTTTTAATTTTAAAATGTTAGGTGACATATGACAACATCTTATTAAATTTAGAAATTTAAAACATTGGATTTGAGTTATTTTGTTAACACAATTATGATGGGTTCTTATTTGAACCATATCATATATATATATATATATATATAGGATTGGGATCAAATGCTAACCCTCTCTTACGGCGATAACCCATTAACTTTGGCAAAACGAAGCCGAATCTTGAATTTTTTTTTGAACATCATTGTAACACAATTAGAACACTATGTTCTTTTATGAGTTTGGGCTAATTCATCACCGTTTAAAAAATATCATCGTTGTAAGTTTTGTGCTACAGTACTGTGAGTTTTAAATATTTAAACACCTACAGTGCTGTAAGAGCCCAAACGGTGATGAATTAGCCCAAACTCATAAAAGAACATGTTGTTCAAATTGTGTTACAATGATGTTTAAAAAAAATTCATGATTCGGCTATTTTTTGGCAAAGTTAATGGGTTATCGCTATAAAAGTGGGTTAGTATTAGAACACTTCCCTATATATATATATATATATATATATATATATGGTAATGATCGGTCGTTAACCACCTTAATTGAGGAAGCCTGATTAACTCCGACGAGATCAAGTCAAATATTTGGTTTTTTATTTTCATGATCTTTATTATACATATATAAAAATATGTTATTTTATGTGTTTTGGCAAATTTATTACCGTTTGGGATTTAAATCAAGCGTAAGTTTGCGTTACACTGTAAATATTTATTTACTGTAGCGACGACTTACATTGACGTAAGAACACAAACGGAGATGAATTTGCATAAACACATAAAATAACATATTCCCGTACATGTATAATAAAGATAATGAAAAGGAAAACTAAAAATTCAGCTTCTTCTTGTCGGAGTTAATCGGGTTTCCTCAATTAAGGTGGGTTCTTATTTGAGCACAATCATATACACACATAGTTCTATATCTCTCTTTGTATTGCTCTCTGAGGAGGACATAATATGTTGATACCAAAGTGCATTTAACTCTTCTCAGATGGCAACAGAATTTGGAGAGTTTACTAGCACACCTACTTAAAAGGAATTTGAATCATTCCCTTACAAATAACGCCCTACACTTCTCAAAAACTACATAAACACTCCACACTTTTCAAAAATTGCACAACACCCTCTGTCTGGATATGCCACTTCTGTTGACCATTATAAATAGTTGTTGTGCTACAAACCTAAGAAAACATATGTTAGGCTTAGTAACCATATTTCGGGTGAACGGTAGTAGGATACTGCTAGCTAGCAAGCCAGACTCACTAGCGATTAGTTGTAATCAAGCTAGTAGTCACTATTAGTTTATACCGATAATACTCTACCCCAAACAAAATTGATTCAAAATATGGGTAACACCTTAAAACAATACGTGTCAAGATTAGCTAGTAACATAAAAAGTATACAAATAAAATTGATTCAAACATGTTAAAATGGTCAATAATATATTTGATGAGAAAAAAATCATTAAAGATTATTCAAATAAATTATTTGTTTAGTTACAACTTATTTTAACATAACTAATTTAAATATATTTTTTTAAATCCACTTATTAAAACCCGAATTGATTTTGTTTAAAACTCATCATAACCCTGCATCCATCATAACTCGAACCCATTCTGATATGTTACACAACCGGATTCAACCCACCCATTTTACCAAGCATGGTTTTATCATTTATGAGTAGGTTGCCGTTGTGGTTTTCTTTGATCTTGATTCAAATTCAAACAAGTTTGCTAGATTAATTAACTATATTGTTCTAGCTTAACCATTATCACGGTATTAATAGTGCTATAAACATCGACATGAGATTAGTATAATAGTATTGTATCTCGATAGCCTAGAACGGTCTTTTATTGCCCGGGTTGATCGCACCAAAACTTTTGTGTCAGTTTGTAAAACAAGAAAATATAAAGGATAGTACTTGCAAATATTAATTTGTGAAAGGGTGTAAGTGAAAAATATTTTTAAAACCAAAACGGGTCAGCGAAATAAATGGGCTGCAGGTGAACCTAATTATGTGTCATGAGAAAAGACAATAATTAATTGGTGATCGCCTGATCGGAAGCTAATTTTGTTTTCTTCATCATCAAAACTATTTTATCTATACTCTATAATAAAATCTATACTCTATAATAAAAGAGTAACACATTTGTCACTTGTCACAATATTACACCACTAATGCCACATGTCATTTTCTTAAACTACAATTGCCACTTGTCAACACCTCATAATTTCACTTAATTCTCTCTCCTATTAAATAATTATATTCTCTCTCTTATTAAATAAATAATTATAATACTAATAACTAACATATTATTTATATTGTTATTATAAAGCACACTTTAAAATTTTTTTATAAAATATGAAATTCTTTAAAATCAAAACTTTTAAAGTAAGAAATATTTTATTTTCAAAAAACAAAATTTATGTAAAAAACAAGTTATCTTGAAAAATGAATTTTTTTAAAATAAAATATATTATAAAAGGATTTTTTAAACAATGAGATTTTTATCATCCAATGACGTTTTTTAATTTAATATTTTATATTAAATAGGTGTAATACACCGGATATAACGTTGTGCAACATATACAAGTATTCTAAAAGCATAATATTTCATTTATTTCATTCGTGTAACACACATGATTTAACCTAGTATATCAATAATTAATTAGTTTGTAAACGTTAATTTGAGTTAATGTATAAGCAGATTTTCAACTATTCGATTGTTCTATTAAACCACTGAATTATTAGGTTTGACATATATTTATAGAATTTCGTTTATACTAAAACTTTTGAAAAAAAAAAAAGAAGAAATTTTGTGTTTGGAAACAATCGGTTTTTTAAGTAGTGTAACAACATAAAAATTTCTAATTGTTTCTTGACGATCAGATAAGTAAGCAATGATACCGTGCCTTCTTTGTGTCATTGATGGCATCATCTATGTAAGAGGATCCTATATAATGTGGATGTTGGTATTGTTGTAAAGTTTAGTAGAGTTGATGTATCTCATGACAAAAAAATATTCATGTTGAACTTGGTGGTGTTGGTAGCATTGTTGTTGCTAGGGTTAGTGAGGCCATTGTTGCACTTGCAACCGTGCGTTTAATACTGCTTTTAGAAAAAGTATAAAATATCAACTTGACAAAGGACGTTTGTGACTTTGACCCGGTTCAATCAATTCCTAGTGATGATTAAAAAGTGATTGTTTTAATTTGACTCATTTTTTGTTTAGGACATTATAGTTTTTATATCTACTTTAACTTTTCTTACCTTATTAAACCAAACCATACACATTCCGAGTCAGAGTTAAAAAGTATATGTTTTAACCTTACATGTTTGATGTTTTGATGACTATCGTCACAATTTTTGTTTTGCATAAAATTTCAATATATAAAACTATAAAAAAGTTTATTTTTCAAGTAAATTACTCTACATAAAACACTAAAATCAACACATAGATTAGTGCAAATAAAATAAAACTTCAAATTAATAAATTAGGGGTCAAAAATGAGTTTACAAGATTTTTATTTTTTATGTGGCAAAAAGGGCTTGTTTGGACTTGGGCCATGTAGGTTACCTTTCATCAATTGTTTCAACTTTTTTTTTCTTCAAAAATTATAAAGACGTAACAAAATTACTTTGTATTGTGTTGATCTAGTTTGTTAAAGTACACTGTTTATGGCCCTTTCAACAACAAAATGCATGTCGAATTAAAAACAGTTTTATAATCATTGGATGGTAAGTTTGGATTTATAAAATTATTTGTCAACCTTTGTGAGTATTAGTGTTTGTATCAGACATTATACAAAGCAGGCAGTTGAGGAAAATGAAAGTTTTTATATTTTTTTGAACGACAAGTAAATATCTTTACTCTTATTCATACTAAATTTATTTAAATAAATATATTTTTGTCTTGATTTAAACATAAACCTCTGAATAAAGAGTAAAGACAACGTAGTTATCGAATGAGGCAACTTAGGATATGTTCACTGAATAAATGCTAAAAATGTGAGCAAAGATGTGTATAGATCCTATATTAATAGGGGTAACTTTGTAAAATGGTAACTAAGTTTCTCAGATATTTCAATCTAGTTATCAAAAGTTTTTTTTTTTCTTTTTAAAATCACTCAACTTTGACTAAATGTTTCAATAATATGTAATTTTTTTTTATAAATATTCAAATTTTTTAAAATTAATTGAGGAAAGTGAAACATGTATGAATATTTACAAATATTTAATTATTATTCTGGCTCAATTTCACTTAATTTTAATAAGAGTAAATTACATAAATCGTCATTTATATTCGCTCATTTTATGGATGACATCCTTTATTAAAAATAGTTTCAGAAAACATCCTTAAAATGAAAATTTATAATGGATTTCATCCTTTATATTATATAAATCGTCCTTTAATTACATAACATAAATCGTCTTTTATATCAATGAAAATGATGATATTCATTATAAATTATCATTTTTAAAGATGATTTATGAAACTATTTCTAATAAAGGACAACATCCGTAAATTGAGTGAATTTAAAGGACGATTTATGTAATTTACTCTTTTAATAATTTTGAAACTTTGTTATCAATTTATAAATTTATTTTCTTCATGATTAAATTTATTTCAAGTTAATTAGAAAAAAAGCTAACTTATCATTAATAAATATTCATATATGTTTTTCATTTGCTTTAATTAATTTTATAAAATTTAAATAGTTATAAAAAAAATAAAACGCTTAGTGAAAGTTGAGTAATGTTAAAGAAACAAAAAAACTTTTGATAACTTAATTAAAACCAAACTTGGTTGCTATTAAGCCACGTATTATATAGTAAAGAACACGTAATGGGAATTGTTGCCATGTGGGTATGAATCAGATAACAGACGCGAAACAGAATCAACACCTCCAAAATCCATTGATATCTTAAAGAAATTTATACCAAACACAGAAACAGAAATTATAATTGATGATGGATGAATATAATCTTGATTTGGAGATGATTGTAAGCCCTTCATTTGTAATCAAGTTATGCATGTATTCATAAAGGCATATGTTATAGAGTTTGACGTATAGAAACCCACATTAGCTCAAATTACATAGCAATTGGCCCACTAATAAGGTAGATGTGAGCTAATACAAAACAAAATTGGCAGAAAACAAAGGTAGGGTGACACAGATTAAACGAATTTACAAGTTACAACAGTTATACAAAGTGCTGAAAGCCTGAAACAACCAATAAAGCTATACACAAGTCTGAGTCATCAGGTGGTGCACCAACTTATCTAACCATCGGACTCAAGGGCTCAACACTGGTGCACCAAGAAACTCTTGTTTCTCCATAAAGAACCCCATCCTCTCCCCATTTTTCTCTTGGAAACCAATTTGGTCAAGGACCTACCTTGTTCACTAACTAGACCAACACTCATGCTACCAGTTTCACATTGATGTGGATCACTAGACTGAGCCATGGGCGGGTCTTGATCTCGTCGTTCCCTAAACAACATCAACAGTTCTGAGCTTTTTGTTTCCCTCTGACGGTCCCATTAGCTGAAACTGACACTAAAGAAGGGATAACCCCTTCTTGAAGAACCATCTGAATGCACTTTTCGTTTCCAGTGCATAAAGTCAACAAGCAAGCTGCAGCTTGCTCCTGAACCATAGGCTCATTGATATCAAGTGCTGATGAAAGCCCGCTAACTAAACCATGAGTCGATATGATATCGTCTCTGGCTATGTTAGCCATGTTGGTCAAGATGGCAATCACTTTCTCGGTCCATGTGACATCATCTATGAGTGGCTGAAGAGCGTTGAGGATGTTCAATGACACGAACCAAGGGATGTTAGAATGTAGTGATGAAAGATGGTAGAGTGCAAGAAGTGCATCAGATTTACATGTGGGGTCCACATTGTCATTGAGAACGCAGATCAAGAACGGGACTGCCTCACTCGAACCAATAATGGACTTGACTTGTTCTAAGCAGGAAAGGCTAAGGTAGAGGGCTGTTATCGCCCCTGGTGAACCCAAATTTCTGATCATTTTTTCCAGCAAAGGAAGTATTCCGGCTGCTAGCATTGTTTCTTTGTTCCTGGAAACAGGTTCAGGTCAAAAACATAAATATTTAGCATATCCAAATTGACCGATTCGTAAGTAAACGGGATGATATTATAATACTTTTTTACTAATTTAGTTTATTTATTATTAAGTTTCTTCAGGAATTTTTATTGATTAAAATCACAGTTGTGGGAGTTTACTAGTTTTGCCACATTTTATGATCATGTTCAGCTTGGTATTAGAGATAAAAACATAACCTGTAAACGTGACTGTAACATACCTATTGTTATTGACTGAGAGATTAAAAAGGGCCATGGCTACACATTCTTGAGCAGGAAGGTTTCTTTCATGAACAGTAGACTCAAAAAACTGCAACAATGCTTCAACAATACCATTTGCACCCATAAAGATTCGGGCCTCTTCATCATCCTTTGATAAAAGCCGTATTTTCTCTACAATTTTAATCTTTTTTTTGTTTTCCATGGTCAAACTGGTTAACAAATTCTTATATCTTTCAAACATGTTACCTTCATGTTCACGCACTACCTCGAGTTCATCACTTTTTCTCTCATACTTGCGCGAACCAATACTTTCAACCATTCTAGAATTAGTTGACTCGTTCTCAGTCAAACATATGTTCCAGGAGTTGTCATCTAGGGAATCTGGTGGACCTTCAGGAACCAAAATTCCATTTTGTTCACACCAACTAGCAACTAAACCCTTCACACAGTAATTAGGAGTCAAACCAAGATCATCCAAGGTTTGATGTGTCTTCGGGCAGGTGTTGTGCCCGTTTTGGAACCATTTTTCAATGCAAATTCTCTCATATGTCTGCCCGGATGCAATGATGACCGGATCATACATTATTTGTAAGGATATCGGGCACCTAAGTTCTTCAGGTGGGACTGGCATCTGCCCGGATCTTCTAAAGTTTGGTTTGAAGTTAAACGAACTCATTTTTGAGAACTGACGGTCAAACCCATGAGTCAATCCATTTTCAAAAGAGCCATGAACCGTTGGTGAACAAGGGGTTGAACCATTTTGTGAATCGGTGTCATCTGAGAAATCACTTCTGAATAATTTCGAGTATTTCTTCATTAAATGTAAGAGATAAGCCACAATGGATTCTTTTCTTTTGTCATCTTCGATTCTACATTTTTCTATGAGTTTTTTTAGAGCTCTTCGTTCTCTAAGAGCTCCTCTTGAAGAAGTGATCCCAAGTTTAGATGCAGCTTGGTGAAAAGTTTCCAACTCATTATTTTCACAGCTGCTGTTGAAATTTCTTCCTTCTTGTAGTAATCCAATTACTTCATCACCGATTTGTTTCTCGAATGGATCAAGTGAAAATTCTATTCCCTTGAGTTCACCTAAAATATCAGAAATCTGGAAGAAGGGAAGTTACGGTTTAGTCTAGAATGATTTAGAATCGAGTGTTACATGCATTATTTATGAAGTTTACTATGCTTGATGAGGTTTTGACTTATGAGAGCAAATGTGGAAAAATATATGGTTTTGTTTAAAGTAGAGGTGGTAATTTTAAGCCGACTGTGTCCACTTTTGTATTGTTGAATCCCAAATGGGTCTAATATGTCGAATCAAAAAGTATCGTAAAAAGGGAAAATCAGTCAAACAGGCCTAATATGTAGTTGAAAACCATCCAAAATTATTTTAAGTGCATACATCCTTATGTATCCTTTTATTCATTTTAGACTGTTATTGTAATAATATTGTTTTGTAATACAAACTAAAGCACTTTTTATTTATTTAGAAAATGAACAAAAAAGGTGTTTGAGGATCATCCCAACCCAAACCAACCAGTTTAAAAGAAGATTGATTTTGTTTTGGCCATTGCTTAACCCGAACATCTACCCACATCAATGTAACAAAATTTGTCCTTGAGAAGTTCAATAATTGAATGTTTTTTACTACCTGAGAACCAATATTTTGTGGGACTATATCTTCAACCCGTATAAGACTATCTTCCAGAGCAGATTTTGCCTTTTCAAATTTTAGAACAACAGAATCTCCTGTTATAGCCTGCAAATGATTTAAATCACAGTGAACAAATAACACATGAAATAATCACATAACATTCATTCGGACAAAAAGATAGTAGAATTCTAAAGCAATTTAAACGCCCTACAAATGCACGGTATCATACTTCATAAAGAGAAAATGTACCAGGTAAAGTTTACTGCATTCTGCACAATGCTGAATAAGAGATTTTGTCTTTTCTAGTGCTATATGCAAAGAACATAATGCCTGAATTCCGGAAGTGCTTCGGGGCCTTGCTGCTTCTAGATCAGGGAAAAAGGTCAACACTCGGGCATAAATCAATGAAAGTGATGTGCACATTCCTCCATGTAACTACAATCATATAATCATCAATTAACAAAAGACAATCAAGAATCTTTACATTAGAAACATCAATTACAAAGGGTTTCATTAGAATCTTGTTGAACGTTTAAATTACTCTTCAATGAAATCTTTCTAATAATGGAAATCTTTGTAGCCTCTTATGGAAATACTAAACTGGGAATGATCCTAATTTTCATGTGATTTGAAGTACAGCAGTCGTACGTACCTTTGGTTCACCAAGTGCAAACAAATGCTCTTCAATCTTCAAGTGGTCCATGGTTCGCATTAACCACCAGATGATTTATTTCAAATTACCTGAAATCATTAATTAGATTTTTTAAAAGCTGATTGAAACAATTGATCGAGTGAAGCATTTCAGAAAATGAGATGAGAGTATCTTACCAGTAGCTTAACCACAATCATCCAATGATGCTTCATCAAACGAAAATTAACGACAACGCTGATCATTATAGGATACGAATCTGACACATAACTTCCAAAACACAAACTTGGAAACCTAAAACCCAAAATTCGGTGAGATTTATTCAGAGAGGGAAGAACAAGTTAGGGCAAAAACTGTTGGAAATGGAGATCGAAGATACGGTGAATGATGAAATTGGATTGATTATTGAATGATGTTATTTTATATTAGTTTATAAGTACAGATGAGTGAAACGAGACACCATATGCAATTTTATCGTTGGGGGATTTCCCGCTTTCAACTTCCGGCCGACAGCTGCCGACCTCTAGATATGTCGGCTGACTTATCTGTCTACACAAATAATTGACCCAGAAAAGTCAAAATTACCACTCTAGATTTGGACTTATTGTTGTCAACTTTTTTATATAATAAAGATGAGCATTTACCAATCAATTCGTTAAAAAAAACAGTACTCAAAACTCTAAAAAAAACCATACATTCCAAATGAATAGTTGATATAAGCAAAATAGCAATTTACACTATTTAAAAAAATAATAATAAGAAATGTCAACTTTATTATTCTTCACACCTTTTTTACAACTAAAATTTTTGTCACTAGAAACATATTAATATATATATATATATATATATAAATTATGTGTAAGTGATTGATCTTAGCATTGTGTTTGTATCAAAATTAGAAACTTTGATTGGTTTGTTTTGTAGGGGAACATCTTAAAAGATATTACAAAGATTATGCTAAAGATTGGATTCGAAGAGAACAAGAAGTTGGACAAGATAACGAAGAAACCATATGGTACTTAGATTTGGGCTTACAATACACCTAAGCATATCACTAGGCATATTTCCAGGCGTATAGCAGGAAGTTTCAAGCGTATTTGGGTTGGACCAGGCATATGTTACACTCAACCTAGCATACCATACGCCCAAGTCAATTTTTGACATGTTTTTATTGTTTTTGACGACTTTAAATGAGGGAGACGTGGGATTTTGAGTGGAGATTCGACTTTGGAGAGGGAAAAACGTAGGAGACAAATATCTCAAGTGAAAAAGAACATTCTCATCATCATATTTCATTATTTTACCAGGACTGATATGTTTGTTTTGTGGTTTTAACTAACACAACCTATTTTTTACCTAGACCTATTTTTACCAACACACGTTTTGCTCTCCGTAAAAAGACTTTTTGAATCCGTCACTGCTAACCACTAATATCTATAAACTAATAAAATAAGTTATCCATCGATAGCTTGCAACATGGAGTGAAGGACAATTTTAGTCGGTTACAATCTCTATATTTATAATTCGAAAGCACAATCAAGCTATGTTATGATTGTATAATAAATACAAAATAGATAATATAAAATGGACTTGTTAAAATTGAAATAAATCTTGTTAGCGACAAATTTTTATTTGTTTTTATTATATGTGTTTTATTTTTTTTACCGGACCCAAAATGTTGAAAGAAAAAAAAAATCAAATTAATGAGAGGACGAAGATGAATGGCACGTTAACGGTCGACTTGTGGGAGACAAGAGTTGAAAAACAATTAAGACTACACAATGATAATGTGAACCATGATACACTTGCACGTGTGAATCCGATGAGGTGTTCCAGCCTCGCACACCCACAAGATCTTGGGGTGTCGCTAAACTTCCAAACAAATTAAATTAAAAAATGAAAAATATTTTCCATGTAATATATAGAGTAAATTAACAAGATGATCCTCATGGTTTACTATTATTTCACTATTTGTTTTTAGGTTTTATAAATTACTCATATGATCATAAACTTTAAACATTTGTAAAACATATTGTCCTCATGCGAGGGTAATTTGGTCAAACATGTGAAGGTAATTTGGTGACTTAAGGACTATGTATATGTTACAAATGTTTAAAGTTTGGAACCATATGAGTGATTTATAAAACCTAAGAACCAAGATTAAAATACTAGCAAATCACAATGACCGTCTCGGCAATTTACTCTAATATATATAACATATATATATATATAACTTTTTCAAGGTTTTGACTTGATGCCTTAGTTGTACTAGTATACAAATCTCCATCTAATTTAATTAACAAAATCTTGTCCCCCACAAAAAAACTTATGTATTATAAGGGAAACATATATAGTTTATTATTGGATTAACTAATAATAATCATTTTATGAGACTCTTGATTATTTGATTATAACTATTGAGAATAAAGATTGACATTTTTTGGACAAAATACATATGTTATATATAAATAAAACCATATGATTTAAATTAAAATATGACAATGTCTCGTTCAACCAACGTCTTCTTACTAGCTAGATCCACTATTGAGGTACATTTTGTTTTAAAGTGTTATCATGTTAAATACATATGAAATTAGTAACATTACCAATTGTTAGAGTAAGTCAAAATGTTTTACTTACCTAATTCCATAATATGATATCGATAATTGATCAAATGTTTAACTGAATGTTCGATCATGGCTTAATGGATTACATAATAGGATGTCATAAAACTTTCTAAATATCGGACACTTTATAGAATACGTTTACGTTTTATTATTTATTCAAGAAAATAAAGTTCAAAAGATCTTGCTTTTAACAAAAAAATTAAACATACGTACGTTATCAAATAAATTAAAAATGTAAAATAATATATTAATACTATATGTTGCATGATGACATGCATATGTTGCATTTTATTAGGCACTTATTTTACTTTATTTAATTTATAATTATAATCTACATCTGTTCATCATAAGCTGAACACGAGCATTGATTACAAATCTACGTGACTTCAATTCAATGGTTTTGACAAATATCTTTTAATTAATTAACATAATTCACACACACACATAATAATATTAATAAGGGTGTACGTGTATCAAACATGCTGTGAAAAACTTGACATCAGGTCATTAAAAAACTTGAACAAGTCAAGCTTAAACAAGTCCGAGCTTCAAAGTATGGCTTGTTTAGTTAACGTGTTGAAGCTTGAGCTTCACATGCATGTTAAGCCCGAGTCGACTTACGAGCCTAAACGAGTTTATTATTTTCATAATTTTTATTAAATTTAGTGCATGCGTATTTATATAACTTGTTGTTTTTATATATAAAGTTATAATAAAATTTAATATAATCATGTATGTTATTTTATAGTTAAAAATATATATAAAATTACGAACTAAAATATATAAATAATTTAATAATGCATGTAAAATAAATCAAGACGAGTCATGAATACATTCATAATTACTTGTGAACAGGGAAGGCATCTTGTTTAGATTCCATTGAGTTTTCCAAATTCAGTGAATGCAATGTCACATGGCATGCATGTGCCCATCTGTCTTCTTAAGATATTAAACATATAATACAAAATAATTGGTTGCTTTCACGACAACTGATCCTGATGTTGAGTTTCTTCCTAAAATTAAGAAAGTGATTGAGATTTTTGAAAATTCACGTATATATATTCGGCATTACTTTGTATTTTTTTACGAAGAACTATAGGAATCAAATACTTGAAATTCTATCAGATCGTGTATGCAATCAATTTCTGAAATCAATATTGTACTCTTACAAGTTCAAGAAATTTTTTCAAGAAGTAATCCAATAGAATTTCATACAGTATGAATTTTGTTGCGTTCTTCTACGCATTCCTTTTCATGTTTAATCAACAAAATAAAGATGAAAGTTATTTGCTGTCAACTTATGCGGTTAAAATTCATCATACAGGTGAAATCGTTTTATACAACATTTTTTTACCTTTTATTATTACATCTCTTCTCATTCTATTAATTGTTAAAGTTGAACATAGCGGTCTAATCAATATTGTTTCCAAAGTTGGCAACGTGTATGTGTGTGTGTGTGTGTGTATATATATATACATTGTGCCACGGATATATACTAAACGAGGGCTAACTTATGCATCGTTTAGAATTACTGGTTATAAAATGTAAAAGATATATTTGAAGTGTTATAATAGAGTTAAAGAGTGCTACATATGTGAGAGAATATTCTTTTGACAAAATATAAATATGAACAAGATGCCACAATTGTTTGTTGCTAGGATTGTGTTCTTTTAATACTTTGGCTTCGTGCATAGGTCGAATGACTTTCAGAAAACTTAAATGACATCTTTGTCTTACAAATTACGCTGGTGGCAAATCTATTTTTCTTTAAAAAAAACTTAAATGGAGACATACAACACAATATATTTGGTTATCATATTGCAATAGAGCTTGCCTCGTATTTGAATCATGTAATTTAATATGTATATGATTTCATTTCTTAGCTTGAATCGAGCAGGTTATACATGCAAATTAGGTAACACCAAAAAACGTACTCATGTCTTTGAAGAAATTATAAGAAAAGGGATTAAAGTTGATATCTTGACTTATAATACATTGTTGTTGAGAATTTGAGAGAAATTGAGTAATCTTTTGGGGGCGGGAGTGCTTGGTCGCTGAGCTTTCCTTTTCCTCAACCAATTCGGTTGTTTCAGCTGGTCTAACATTTTTTTATGGGCTGGCTTGCCTGGACAACGATGGATTGAAGGTAAGATAGATATGAGTTCAAGTGGCACAGGACCTTCGATCTACCATAGGGTAGAATACTACCGATCCCGCCGTCTCGTAGTAATATTGTAGTTCAAAAGTCATTGCTCCCTAGAGGAACCGGTCTCGGAGCTTCATGAGATAGATTCTAGTTAAGAAGATGTGCTTCACCCAAATTCAAGTTTTCAGATCCATCACCACCGTCTTTGTAACTGCAAATGAGTCAGTTATTGAATTTCTGACTACCAGAAAATCATGCTCCGATGTAAACAAGTAATCAGCTGACATAATAATGCACAATTGTACATGATGGAGAACAGTGAGTGAGAATATGTTGGTTGCTAGGGTTTAAATGAACAAGGTCATCACATGATGATTGTTTTCTGGTTTGCGACAATATTTGGTCGATAGCGTCACCAAGTCCAGGCAAGGAAGAAAAAAAAGAGGATGAGTAAAATGCTTAAAATTAAAGAGTTGTTTAATGCTTTCAACGGTATTGTGTTTCTAGAAGGATAAAAAATGTATTTTACATCTACTTAACAGAAAATTTTAATGTACCAATTTTTTATCCACATCCGAATAAATTAACTAAAAATTACCAAATCTTATATTTAAATCTTATTTTCTAAGAACCTTCCACACCATACTCCTTATGGTAACAATTTTTTATGTTTTCCCAAATGACATATTTTTTTAAGTTTTATAGTTTATCACATAACATGTTTTATACTCCAACTCATAACATGAAAGAAATAATAAAATACAATGTGCTCTTATTTATTGTTGAGAATAGAGTTATCGTTGATATTTAGTTAAATCTTCATGAAGCTAATGACGTGTTGAGCTATCTCTAATATGAAGACGACCCTGGTTGAAATCCATAAGCTCAGTCGTATGATTTGCGTCAGGGACGGGCCATTAGCTTTATCTGGCCAATCTAGGGCTTGAAGCCACTCAAAAAATAGGGCCTCTATTTTTTTAACATAATATATATATATATATATATATATATATATATATATATACTAGGTTAAATCCCGTGTGTTACACGGGTGAAATAAATGAAATACTATGCTTTTAGAATACTTGTATATATTGCAGTACGTTATAAACCCGTGTAATACACAGGTTTAATATAAAATATTAAATTAAAAAACGTCATTGGATGATAAAATCTCATTGTTTAAAAATTCATTTTATAATATATTTTATTTTAAAAAAATCATTTTTTTAAGATAACTTGTTTTTTACACAAATTTTGTTTTTTGAAAATAAAATATTTCTTACTTTAAAAGTTTTGATTTTAGAGAATTTCATATTTTATAAAAAAATTTTAAAGTGTGCTTTATAATAAGAAGATAAATAACATGTTAGTTATTAATATTATAATTATTTATTTAATAAGAGAGAGAATATAACTATTTAATAGGAGAGAGAATTATGTGGAAAAATAAGGTGTTGACAAGTGTCAATTATAGTGTAAGAAGGTGACATGTGACATTAGTGGTTTAAGATTGTGACAAGTGGCAAATTTGTTATTTTTTTATTATAGAGTATATAGATATATATATATATATATATATATATATTGCAGTAATTAATTTTTTTTTGCTAGTGGAATGGGCTATGGCAACAAGAGGCCCATTCTTTCATGAAATAATTAATTCTGTTAAAAAAAGGAAAGTTGGGCACTTGAGAGATTGAGAGCAGCTGAGCGGGAATCACGAATTGGGGCAAGGGTTTCTCAAATCTCACAATCGGCTCTCGAAACCGAAACTTGTTTTGCTTGAAGGTCACCGGTCTGGTGACTACGGTCAATCGGTCCCTGGTCATCCGGAAGGTAAGTGGGCTGAAGAGTGAAAACTTGAAGGTCGCTGGTCCATCTTTGCTTGAAGGTCGCCGCTCGTTTAGGCGTTTTTCCCTTCTCGAATCTCGGCTGATCGGCTCTCGAGTTCTCGAACCTTGGTTTATCTCTTATCAGGGAAGCAGCTTACAAGTTTCAAATTCCGTTCTGAAGCCACTCAGGTATTTTCCAAGTTCCAAACATTGTTCTGTGCAATTAATTTAGTTACCCTTAACTGTGTTTTGCAAGCTGCAACAAATCTTATTTGCATCATTGCATCAAACTGAGTTTAAGGTTAACTCAGACTCAGTATGGTTCTTTTGATTAATCGTGTTTTGCATCAAATCTGTTTTGCATAATGTGTCTATCAGTATATGTTTATTGCCTTATTGATTATTTGGTTATTTTGCTTAATTGTGTTTTGCATCAAATCTTTTTGTATAATCAGTCTATGCTTATTGCCTTAATTTGTCTACGCTTATTGCCTTAATCAGTCTATGCCATAACATCGCCATCTATAAATTTTTTAGTTCATTATTGTCTGTCCCAAACATAAAATAAATATAGGCCTCAAGCTTTTACTTCGCTTAGGGCCCATCAAAATGGTTGGGCCCCCCCTGATTTGCGTGATAATTCGGGAGATCGTCAAGTTGATCATACTCAATTTTAAGACTGTTATCATCATCTGCTCATATTAAATGCTCGTATTATGTAGAATAACACATCCTTTTATTATATTTGTTTGTTCCGTTACTTTGAAATAGTTTGAATGGTTGGAAAGGTATTCCAATGTTACGTTGCAAATCATTGTTGAAGGATACCAAATACTCGCTTGATATTTTTTCTTGCAGATTAAAGCTTTATCATGACTTGAAACTTTTGTGAACTGTGGAATGATATATACTCTATAAATCATACCAAAAAAAATATTCCAAGTTGTTTATGTGTTTATCGTCTTCTAGTCATAGATCTGGTTAGAAATCATTCAAGGATCAAATTTTTTCTGCCAATTCTTAATTTTGGAAGCTTATCAATCCATTAAGAAGATTATTTTATATGCTTTGTAAAGTGACTCTAGTGAGCTGCTGATTGTCACTTCTGGCACAAAGCTAATCTTAAGCTGTTTCTTAGACTCCATTATAGCCTTATAGGTACTCTTGTTGTTTTTAGTATAGTTTTTATGGATGTTTGAATCTTGATACTATTGGTTTTGATATTCTAAGGCCATGTATAATGAGAGGCTTAATTGTGTGCCACGTAGACATCACGTAAACGGAGTGTTGATTGGTGAGTGTAAGTGAAAAATGTGTGTAATGGACTAATGGTAAGATGTGGTAAAAAGGTGGACGACTGGACGGTGATGTGAGATTTTTTATTGGTTAAGAAATAAAGAAGGGAAAATGTGATTGGTTAGAGTTTGATATTCACCCCATGATCATGATCACTTGCAGCCTCTCAAGCATTGGACACACCCCATATGTAATGAGCAAAGGGCACGACAGAGGCGTCACCAATTGGCATCATGCTTGGGTCACCCCTAGTTACACATAGCCTAATGTCAATAGTCACCCCCCTTCACCTGGGTGACCAATTGGCGTGACTGGGGCGTGTCACCCCCCTTCACCTGGGTGCTCACGCCCCACTACACACAACCTTATATGCCTTACATGCGTGACTGCTTGAGGGCTGCAATGACAAAACAACCCTTCTGTTTTTGCCCATGCTACCAAAGTAAAACAAGTTTACGACTTTTAAACCAAAACAATCATCTACATATCTTTAACATAAAATCTTTTTTACAATGATCGACAAGCATGAAGATGAAAGGATACCTCTGGATAAATGGCATGATGGTAATTTTTTTTATTGAACCTTTACCCACATGCCAGGACTAGGTATACCAGCATGGATCAGGTACAACATGTAATATCCTGGTGGTGCAATCTCAGCTGTTGATGGCCCGGCCACTTCAAGTCGGTAATAAGTCTTGCTAAATGACCCCTCTACAAATGATACATTTCTAACTTCCTTTAGCACCACCATTCTTTGATTCATTCCCAGTGAATGTGTTGTGAATGATGGTGCTATAATCCTCACTGTTACCCTTGACAGCTTTAAAAACTTCAGCACTGTAAATGTCACCATAAATGGTTTCTTGTACTCCATAATCTCACCATCCAAGCTCAAAATTGCGGGTCGGATCTGGTCATTTTCTTTAGCTAAATAAGGTGGTAAAAAGGCTTCTAAACTTAGCTCTGTAGGGAATTCGACGTTTGTGAAGTTATAAAACGGATTCGGGTTACTTCCCGCTACTAAAACCCGTCCATCTGTTACTAAGATAGCACCCGAGTTGTAAAGCCTAGGTCTGGAGTTTGGTTGCATCACTGAGAATCGGGTGTTTGTAGGCCGGTTGGGGTGGTAAATAACGGGTCTAGTCACTGGATCACGAGCATTGTCCCATCCGGCTGTACCCGACCCTGCACCGTTGATAATGATCACGTCTCCGTTTGGTAAAATGACCATATCGCCCATCACCCGTGCAATGTGCATGCTCTCCATCTCCCAGCTTGGATTCTCAACCATCACTTTGATCCGTCCACACGTAGGAACAGCTCGAGCAAAACCACGGGCTCGTTTGATATCCAAGAACGCAATATGTGGTGCACCGCCACATATCATCACTTCGGGTTCAACCGATCTGTTTTCATCTAAAGGAAGCAAGATTGATGACCCTGAGTTTGGATAGTTTCGTGGATCATCCCCTGGAATGGACGGAAAGTGCTTGATCACATTGTTTTGCTTGTAATCGAACACCACGGACCGAACATTCACGAAAATAAACAAGTTTCCATCGGGTAACAAATGCACAAATGGGTAGAAATTGTTCTCACGTAACCCATCACTTGTACCTTTAAGAAAATCTACCAAGAACGAAGAAGAATTATAAGAACCCATGGGATAAAACTCGTAGCTAAATTGTAGCCTCCCACCAACAATAATAATCCGTCCATCGGGTAATAACTGATTGGTTGAAAACCATCTGGGCTTCGTGAGATACCCAGAGAATTCAACCCAGTCACAGGTTCCATCATCGCATGGAACTAGTGTCCGAACCGTATGGTCCCCATCATTGTAACCACCGGTTTGGACCAAGGTTCCATCTGGTAGAACCGCACCAGATGAGCACCATGTGTCGGTCCGTAACGACAGTGGACGAAACGTGTTGGTCCGTATGTCATAGAGGATCGAGTGAGCAGAGCAGTCTTTTGGGAGCACGTAATCAAACGGATCATATCGACAAAGTTGAAAAGGAAGAGATATGTTTGAAGGACCGACATCCGTTCTGTCAAACATAACCACTTTGTCGTTGTGTAGGAGTTGCATATGCATCGGGGATATGCCGATGTTTTCTTGTAACAACTGCCATTCGCCATCGATGCCGGAAGTTTGTTGTGGGATTACGGGGTCGGGTTCGGTTGTTATTGGCGCCGTTAATGTTAGCAGAATAACTAGGATGATGTCGGAGATCATTTCTGGTAGGACGAAATTAAGGAGTGGAGTAGTTAATGTTTGCTAGGAAATTGGTGTGGTTTTAGTTGTGTAGGAGTGAGGTTGAGGAGTTGTAGGCAGCTGGTTAACAATATGTGTGAAATATAACGAATAGTGATTACAAGAATACGTAAAATTTGCATATACGTGTGTGATTTTATGCTACATCGATCCAACCATGTATCTACCCTCATGCATGTTCTTCACTAAATTAGTTTGTTTTTTTTTTTTTTTTTTTTTTTTTTTTTTTTTTTTTTTTTGAATCATGATAACATATATTAAGGATTAAATTCAATGCAATCATAAAAGTTTTGACGTTCAATAATCATGAAACTAAGTAAACGTAAAAAAATGACAAGCATAAAATTATATGATCAATGATGAATGAAATTATAGCATAAATATATCGTAAGGTGTTTAATATAATATAGAGGCGAGCTTTCATTAAAAGAAAAGGAAAAAAAAGTTGAATTGTAATTATGAATATTAGCTTTACTGGTCCAAAAAAATTCACGTTTCTTTTATTTATTTATTTTACTCAATCGAATTACACGTACCAATTCACAGGATGAGACTATATTCTCATAGTATGCATTTTATAGGTGCATTTAAAAATTACGGATGCGATGTCAATCTTTTTGTGACACTATAATGCATATGTAAAACAAAAATTAAATCTTAGAAGCATTTTACAATTTTATTAAAAAAATAGAAAAAAAATACAGTAACACATACAAACAACACAAACATTGACAAAGGGGGTGTAAACGAGTTGAGCCTATCTCGAGCTCGTTAAGGCTTGAGCTTGGCTCATTTTAACTAAATAAGGCTCGAGCTCAGCTCGTTAAGAATTTTATTTTCAAGGCTTGAGCTCGGCTCGTTACAAATTTTTAGGCTTAAGGCTCGGGCTCGATAACTAAACGAGTCATACTTTTAGGCTCGAGCTCGGGTTCTTTTAGGCTCGAGCTCGGGTTCGTTTAGGCTCGATTAGTTAGAGCTTTTTATCGATCCTATCACGGGTATTTCACGAGTCGGCTTGATTCGTTTACACCCTTAATCCCTTATAAATAGGGCTGTTCAAAAAGCGCGCGGCTCGAGGCTTGCTCGAAAAAAGCTCGAAAAAGGCTCGGCACGAAAAGGGCTCGGCTCGAAAAAAGCTCGTTAAAAATGAGCCGAGCCGGAGCCAGGGTTGGCTCGGCTCGAGCTCGGCTCATGGCTCGACTCGTCAGCTCGGCTTGATTTTTAATATATATATATATAGGGTTTGAATTCTTTAATATATAGGGTTTGAATTCTTTGAAAACCCGATCTTAAAGAGAAAATCCTTAAACCCTACGTGGACCGTGAGATCAAACTTATTTTATATTTTAATTAATTAAATAGAAAAAACAAGTGGTCCACAATTAAAGTTCAATATTTTATTGGGGTTTTTGAGAAGAAAATGTCTATTTCACCCTTTAAGGGGTAAAAGAGTATATTTCTCATTATCTCCTCTCTCCTCTTCTCTCTCTCTCTCTCTCACTCTATCTCTTTACTTTATATATTTGATTACCCAGATACTACACATGTGTAGTGTTTTAGTTAAGTTAAAAAAATATTTTTTAAAATATTACAACTGCAAAAATAAAGAAAGCCATTTTTTAAGAATCAAACAAATACGCGTATGTGTATAAAAAAACTACACAATATGTATCAAACACAATTTTCACTACACAAAACACAATATTACATATTCTCGAAGTCTCAACCACAAAATAAAATATTACACATGTGTATTTTTACATATGAACGAAAATGTATAAAAACAATTTTTAAGAATAAAAAACACAAAAAAATGTGTAGATTTTATATGAACTAAAAAAACCTCTTTTTCTAAGAACAAAAAACAAAACAAAAAAATGTGTACTTTTTATACAAAATAAATTTTCACTAATATTAAAAAATTAAACATGTTTAACCGATTTAAAAATTTACAAGTTAAAAAGTATAGAATAATACAAAACGTGTGTAATTAATTTTTACTAATATTAAAAAAGAATATACATGTGTCATATATTCAAATTCAAGGAAACATCTACAAAATTCTTATACTACACTTGTGTAGTAATAAAAAAATACACATAGTCAAAAACTACACGTGTAGTTTTTTTAAATAATCAAAAAACAATTTTTAAGAACAAAAAACAAAAAAAATGTGTAGTTTTAAAACAAACTAAAAATATCTCTTTATTTAAAAATAAAAAACACAACAAAAATATGTACTTTTTATACAAAATAAATTTTCAATAGTATTAAAAAATTAAACATGTTTAACCCATCTAAAATTTACAAGTTTTAATACACAAGTACAATCGACTCAAAAATCTATAAATACGTATGTGTAACAATTTACAAGTTTTCACTAATATTAAAAAAGAATATACATGTATAACAGATTAAAATTCAAAGAAATAACTATAAAATTCGTAAAGTACGCATGTGTAAAACTAGAAAAAAACCCGATGTATATCTAAAAACTACACATGTGTAAACATATCAATTTTTACTAATTTAAAAAAAATACTTAATGCTATTAAACATCTTTAATTAATTTTAGTAATATTTAGAAGAATTTAAATTAGAGAGAAGTGTGTGAAAGAGAAAAGTGTGCGAAAGAGAGATGAAATGATTTGAATAGAAAGATGGTGATGTGATGTTATAAAGAAAGAGAGAGAGAGTGGTAACTTTACCAATATACCCATGATAATTAAATAAAGATAAATTTAATTAAAGTTTGATCAACAGTCCACGTAGAGTTTAAGGGTTTTCTCTTTAATATCGAGTTTTCATTTGATTCAAATCCTATATATGTATATATATATATATATTAAATTATATACACACACATATATATTATAAGACACACACATACATATATATTATACATAATATATATATACAATATCTTATACACATTTATATAAATATACATATTATGTATAATATATGTGTATGTATATACATACATACATATATATATAGATATATTAGATTTTATATATAATTATATAGGAGCCGGATCAAATACATGTTAATGTTAACGTACTAAACGTAGGATGAATTCTGGACCATTTGATCAAATAATCAATGGACAAGATCTAGTGGTCCCCACTTTATACAACTTTCTTCACAAAATAAGGGTAAAATATAACTAGAAGGGCAAAAGGGGAACAACCACATTTTCTATTTACAACAAGTTTCACTCGTTTTTTAAAAATTAAATAACTTTTACATGTTTTATTATTTTTTTAAAAAAATTACACCATAAAATTGAGAATTTTATTATCTTTAATTTGAGTATAGTATTGTTATAGTTTTTTTAAGTTTTTTTTACGTGGTCCGTGATTTTTATGTTTGGTACGTAATTATTGGTACGTAATTATGTAGTTGATCCTTTGATGATACATGTTAAATAACGGTTCGTGATTTTCATATAACGTGGTCCGTGATTATTGATCTGTGAGTATACGTTTTGTCCTTGATTATATGTGTTAAAATACGGTCTGTGATTGTTATATAACGTGGTACGTAATTATTGGTCCATGATTATCCCGGTGGTCCATAATTATGGGTGTTAAATGTTAGTCTGTAATTTTATAAATCACAGTCTGTAATTTTATAAGGACGATAATGCCCTTTGCTCATATGACACATGGCGCGATCTTGTGGCTTCCTACGTTTAGCACGTTAATACTAATATGTACGTTAACCATCTCCTAATTATATATATATATATATATATATATGTATATGACATATATATACATATATATTGGATTTTATATATATTAGATTTTAATACATATATATTGGATTTTATATATATTAGATTTTATATATATGTAAAGTGGAGGAAAAAAGCAAAAAAAAACGAGCTGGCTCGTGGCTTGAGGTTTTTTACGAGCCGAGCTGGAGCCAGGATTTTTGGCTTGAAAGAAATTTCGGCTCGGCTCAGGCTCAGCTCGAAAATCCACGAGCCGAGCTGGAGCCAGGCCTGGCTCGGCTCAGCTCGGCTCGATTACAGTCCTACTTATAAATGATAGTTAGGGGGCTCTGTTTTTTCCCCCATAGTGTAATTTTATGCATTTTTTGTCCGGGAATTTAATACGCGACGTTCCCTAAATTTATGTATTCGACCCTCCGCCTCTTATATATCGAGGCAGGCTCCATCATTGAACACATATTTTTGAAAATGCTACTTTTACAAGAGTTAAAAAAACACAATGAAGATTTAGTTAGTTTCCGGTCTCCCTAAGCCAGTTTCGACAAATTTGTATTTTTTTTTAATTAGTACATCTATTTACATCGTAGGCATAAATAGGAATTGATTTTTGCAAAAATCTCACATTCTAATCATCCAATCAACACAAAAATTCAGTTGCATCAGTCTAGACTATTAAATTAAAAAGAACAAAAAAAATTCCCTGCATCAATAATGATACACACATAAAAAAATGAACATCAATAATAATGAAGGAAGGATGTGCTCATGTCCTGCTTTTTTTTTGAACGGCTAAGGCTACCCTCTTCTTAAATTACACCATATTTTCACCTTGAATAAGATTGAACCCATAGCCTTTGGTAGTTAATCTTGGATAACTATCAAGATAATAACCGTCTCTGAAGCATGATTCTAGGAATCAAATTAGGATCAGTTACTATTCTGTTTTTAATGCTGAATAATTTGTTTCCTTTGTTTAGATAGTTTCTGTTTTTATGTTGTAGCATAAATATAATAGTTTGCTGCTTGTATTTTCATCACTACTACTCCTCACGATTTCTTTGAAGGAATAAAGCAAATCGGGCCGACTGCCCTCTCTTTTCTTGTTCTTGTTTTGTGGTTTTACGATCCAATTGTCTTCAATTGGTATCAGAGCTGCTGGTTTCACTTAGAACCACTGCTCAATTTGCTGGAAGACTCATTCTTGTTCGACGGACAGAAGAGGAAGAGATCATGGCTACACAGGGAGCACAGCAAGGAGCACAAAGAGAACACATCACCGTGTCATTGCAATGCCCTATTTTGACAGCTACCAACTATACTATTTGGGCTGTCAAAATTAACTCTATATTCAATGTACATGGTGTGTGGGAAGCAATCGAGCCAGAAGAAGGGGCAAAGTAGATGCAAAGAAAAATAGTCTTGCCACTGCATACCTTTATCAAGCTATTCCAGAAGAGCTTGTTCTTCAACTCGCTCATCTGGATAAAGCAAAGAAGGTATGGGATGCACTGAAGGTCATATTTGTTGGGGCTGATCGAGTTCAACAAGCTCGCTTAGGGCTGCTACAAATTGAATTTGAGGCCCTAAAAATGAAGGAAGGAGAGACAATAGAAGACTTTGCTGGAAGAATGGGAGAGATCGTCTCAAAAATGAACAGCCTTGGAGGAGGAGTCGAAGAGAAAAAGCTGGTTCGAAAATTCCTAGGGGCTGTTCCGGATCGATTTCTACCCATCGTGGCCTCAATTGAACAATTTGCTGATCTGGAATCCATGCTATTACAGGAAGTAATAGGGATATTGAGAGCATACGAGGAGAGAATAAAACCTTGCACACAGACAAAGAAGGACGACCAACTCTTATCATCCTTTCAAGATGGGCAGAACCGAAACCAAAAGGGTGCTGGACAAGGTCGGGGATCTACTGGAAGGAGTAGTAGAGGCCGAGGGAGAGGAAGGGGTCGGCTTTCTTCAAGTACAAGAGCTGATGAACTAGGACAGCACTCCAGGGGAATAGATAGAACAAACGTGAAATGCTTCCGATGTGATGGGAAGGGCCATTTCTCGTCTGATTGCCCCACAAGACGAAGAGATGAAGCTGCAAATCTCGTGCAAGAAGATGGACCAGCCTTGTTGATGACCATTCATTCAGAAAGAAGGAATTTGTCTTTCTAAATGAAGAAAAGGTTGTTCCACAATAGTACAATCAAGAAGCAAAGGAAGATCATACATGGTTTCTTGACAATGGTGCAAGCAACCATATGACGGGTAATCGGGTACTCTTCTCCAAACTCAACTTTAACATGGTTGGAAAGGTTCGTTTTGGAGATGGTTCATGTGTAGACATAGAAGGCAAGGGTATGATTACCTTAGCATGCAAGAATGGTGAACAGAAAGTTCTTGAAGATTTCTACTACATACCCTACCTAAGAAGCAATATTCTTAGTTTGGGCCAATTCACGGAGATTGGATATTCGGTGCTCATGAAAGATGAGTACTTATGGATGCGAGATGCTGATGGGAGACTTCTAATGAAGGTTCTAAGGTCTTCAAACCGGCTGTATAAGATCGACTTGGAGGTGGTGAATCCGGTGTGCTTCTTAGCGAACTTGAAGGACGAGGCTTGGGTATGGCATGCCCGGCTAGGACATCTTAATTTTGATGCCATAAAGCTGTTAGGAAACAAAAGGATGGCAATAGGAGTTCCAAAGATTGAGCATCCGAAAAAGGTATGTGATTCTTGTCTTGTTGGGAAACAAACCCGAACTCCTTTTCCTAACCAAGCTAATAATCAAGCCAAGAAATCTCTTGAGCTAATTTATGCACATGTGTGTGGTCCAATCTCTCCCTCCACAAAAGGAGGAAACCGATATATGTTTCTAATTGTTGATGATTATAACCGCTTCATGTGGGCCTATCTAATCAAGACAAAAGATGAAGTCTTTGATTGCTTTAAAAGATTCAAGAGTCAAATGGAGGTAAAGCTTGAAACAAAAATTAAGACGTTGAGAACGGATAATGGAGGTGAATTCAAGTCTCGTGTCTTTGAAGATTTTTGCAATCAAGAAGGAATTATACACCAATTTTCCGCACCATACTCACCACAACAAAATGGTGTAGTGGAGCAGAGAAATAGATCCATTTTAGAGATGACTCGGAGTATTTTGAAGGCCATGGAACTACCACAAGACTTGTGGGGAGAAGGAATAAGGCATTCAATATATGTCTTAAACCGGGTTCCCACAAGAATTCTAAAGGAGAAGACACCATATGAGATTGTAAAGGGCCGGAAACCAAACCTAGATCATTTAAGAGTTTTTGGATGTGTATGTCATGCAAAAATAATGACTACACATCTGAAAAAATTGGATGATAGAAGCCGAAGACTTATTCATCTTGGTGTTCAACCTAACACCATGGCTTATTGCCTTTTTGATCTTGAAACACAGAGAATATTTGTAAGCCGAGATGTGCTCGAAGAAGGAGAGAAATGGAGCTGGTCAGGTGTTTCGAACAAACAAGAAGTGACTGAGTTTGTTGTAGAAACTGATTTTGAAGCTGAAAACTCTTCATGGCCTGATGCAAACACAGCTGAATCAGGACAGCCATCAGAAACTTTTACTTCTGATCCTTCATCAGATACAGACTCAAACAGCTCAGTAGAAGTGGTAACGGGCAGAGGTCCGATGTTACCAAGGGAGACAACTGATATGGATGGAATTATGGATCCATCAGTAGCTGAAGATGAGGTGGCTGATGACACTCCAGTACGTGGACATAGATCCATTGAAGAAGTTTATGAAAACAGCAATGACATAAACTTGCTTCTAATGGAAAATGAACCTAGGAATTACTCTGAAGCAGCAAATAAGGAGTGGGAAGATGCAATGCACCGAGAAATGATGTCAATCGAAAGGAATGACACCTGGAAGCTGACTGATTTGCCAAAAGGTAAAAAATCCATTGGTTTAAAGTGGGTTTTCAAGGTAAAACATGATGCAAATGGAGCTGTAACAAAGCATAAAGCACGCTTGGTAGCAAAGGGATATGTTCAGCGTTATGGAGTTGATTTTGAAGAAGTATTTGCACCGGTCGCACGAATGGAAGCCGTGAGATTAATTCTTGCATTGGCAGCTCATTTTGGTTGGGAAGTACATCACTTGGGTGTAAAATCAGCTTTCCTTCATGGAGAGTTGAAAGAGGAAGTCTATGTAACTCAACCGTAGGGCTTTGTGAAGAAAGGAAAGGAGCACCAAGTTTACAAGCTGAAAAAGGCACTCTATGGCTTACGACTAGCTCCACGAGCTTGGAATACACGGTTAGATAACACTTTAAAACAGTTGGGTTTTACTAAGTGTAAACATGAACAAGCCGTATACAAGAGAGTAACAAACAAGAAATTGTTACGTGTGGGAGTATATGTTGGTGATATGATTGTCACCGGGGGCGAAAAGCTGGATATAACTCGTTTTAAAAAGGAAATGGAAAGTCGTTTTGAAATGGGTGATCTTGGGTTACTAAAGTACTATCTTGGTATTGAGGTAACCCAAGGAAGTCAAGGTATTTATATCAAACAAGTAGGTTATGCAAGGAAGTTGTCAAAACTGGCTGGTTTGGAAGAATGTAATGCAACAAAATTTCCCATGGAGCCTGGATTGAAGTTATCAAAAAAGGATGAAGGAGCTGAGGTGAATGAAACTGAGTACAGGAAGCTAGTTGGGAGCCTTTGTTATTTGACTCACACTAGACCGGATTTAAGCTACTCAGTTGGGTATGTGAGTCGGTACATGCAGTCACCAAAACTGGTTCATATGCAAGCTGTAAAACAGATTCTAAGGTACGTAAAGGGATCAGCTGAACTTGGGATAGTTTATCCTAAGAATGGGGACAAGGAACTATAAGGTTTCAGTGATAGCAGCCATATGGCTGATCTGGATGATGGCAAGAGCACAACAGGTCTTATCTTCTTCTTCAATAGTGCACCAATAGCATGGAATTCTCAAAAACAGAGCACTGTTGCTCTTTCTTCAATTGAAGCGGAATTATGGCATCCGCAACTGCAGCCTGCCAAGCACTCTGGTTGAGAGGTTTACTTGCTGAAATTACCGGCTTGAAAGAAGAGATAGTAACTATAAAGGTCGACAACCAATCTGCCATAGCACTTATGAAGAATCCAGTGTTTCACGGGAGGAGCAAGCACATCAACACGCGCTATCATTTCATACGGGAATGCATTTAGAAGGAAGAAATAAAAGTTGAACATATTAGTGGAAAACTTCAAAAGGCTGATATTTTAACTAAAGCACTGCCAAGACAACAATTTGCTGATATGAAGGAACTGCTGGGAATGAAGATTATCCAAGATTAAAGGGGAGATTGTTAGTTAATCTTGGATAATTATCAAGATAATAACTGAAGCATGATTCTAGGAATCAAATTATGATCAGTTTCTATTCTGTTTTTAATGCTGAATAATTTGTTTCCTTTGTTTAGATAGTTTCCGTTTTTATGTTCTAGCATAAATAGAATAGTTTGCAGCTTGTATTTTCATCACTACTGCTCACGATTTCTTTGAAGGAATAAAGCAAATCGGGCCGACTGCCCTCTCTTTTCTTGTTCTTGTTTTGTGGTTTTACGATCCAATTGTCTTCAACCTTCCACACTAAGAGGCATGCCTCTACCAAGTGAGCTAGTTTCACATTGAAACATGTCCTGCTTCTATGGAACCAACTTGACAACTTCTTACAAAACTTATCCTAATGACATCCTTTTGAGTGAAACTCTTCGTATTTTTGTTGTAGACTTGCAGGCAGTAATTTATCATTTTGAGTGATATATTTTTAGTGTAATTGTACGTATTTTCTTAACCAAGAATAGTGATAAAACCTGATTCGAACAGCTAATTCATCTTTTCTTGGTTTAATACCAAAGTAATTTTTCAAGAACTTAAGCAATCAAAATTCAAACAAAAACTAAAGAATCAAAAAACCATAAAAAAGTCTGGCATAGTATCAAAATCATCATAATTGAACAAAAAAACAAAACTTTTAAAAGAAAACTCACATGTTTTTAAAATTCGTTGCAAATAAATGAGCTCAATTACCTATCTATACATAATTGAAGTTAGGAATAGTAATGGGTCCAGACACAGATTTGATTCATTAGCTATCCGTGGGTAGATCCGGCCTCATAAGCCTTTTGCCTTCTCTTTCGCTGTTTCGCACCTGTTTTAGGGTTTCCGGTGGCGATTATCACCTCTCTCAGGCGATGGTATATTTGCAACCCGTGAAAGCCTTCTCTTTCGCACCCGTTTTAGGCTTTTTGTTGGCGATTATCACGTCTCTCTGGCGATGGTATTCTGTGGTTTTTTCCCCCTATATTGTATCAGTTATGCTTGCTCAAAATTGGTGTTGCAGCAGTGGTTATATGTATGTAAATTTTCATTATATAGTTGGCAAATCTCAACGAACCCACGAAATTGATTACCTTTATTCGAGAAATTTTCTAATACTGAAACAATAAACTATGGCTTTTATTTGGTTTGTCTGTAAGTGATGTTGGAAAGTTTTTGACGGACTTAATTAATTACCAATTGCTAACTGAGTTTTGAAACTTTCAAGTTTCAATTGTCACCATGTTATATCATTATTACATGTATTGTTTGCACTTTTTTTGTTAGAGTATTTGATAGTATATCTTTATAAAATGCTTTTTGACTTTGCAGGCTGCAATTCTCTTAAAATGCTTGACTTGGATGTTGCATTATCTACTTGCTTGCAAAGGTTGCAGGTTGCTACTTGCAAGTACAAGTTTTTCTGTAACTTAATTTATTTTATACTCTGATTTAGATATGTAGATGTATACAGACAACAACAATACTTCAACCAATCAACAACTTATTTAGTTTGAGAAAAAAGAAACTATATATAAAGATAACAATGGCCACATTTTTTATTACATAAACATATCTCATTACAAACAAGAGTTAATTTTCTTCCTTCAATTTAAGTATGTCTCTTTTAGTTTTTAATGTAATTGCTGCTGCCATTGGTTCATTTCAAAGATTGCATTTCTATTAAGGTGCATGTTGCATTTTAAAACACGCATACTAGTTGGGATAAACAATAATAAACATCTTCAAAAACCAGGTTGCTATTGTATCACAATTCAATAGGCATATGAGTAATTGTAATGGGTATTAGATGATGATTTAGTTAACAAGCTAATTTGGCTACCTTTAGTATCCGTATTCAAGATTTTTAATAAAATAATTAAGAATTAGTCAAATGGTTATTTGGCAACTACGATTATCTATGCTTGGTGATATGTGTTAATTTCTGTTGATTTTATTATGATTTTTTTTTTTTCATTTTCTACATCCAGGAAATATAATCATGTGCCTAGATTGTTAGACACAGATCAAGTCAGGTAATTCTTTTGTTTTTAAATTTGATGACAATTTTACTATATTTGAAATAATTTACTTTTGCGTTGAATAACCTTATAAACCTCTATAAATTTTATTTTTTACCCATTCAAGACAAAACATAAATACATAGGTTGAGTCAAAGTAATGGACCATTGGTATAAAAAGTTGGATTTACTTATAGTTTTACATTAGTATATAATCTAAATCAAACTACTTAAATGTGTATTTGGTATTAATTATTTTTATTTTTTGACTATGCTTGCTTTTAGTAGTTCTGCATTAACAACTTAGTATAGCAAACGACATGTGCGCAGCAACGCGCGCTGTCGCACATCTAGTTAGAGAATAAAATAGAAGGACCCATGCAAGCAACCATGATTAGGAACTAATTGAGATCTGATTTGCCCTAATTTCTTATGATCGGTTTTGAATTGTCCAATTCTACTTGCCAATAAGCAAGCGTAGGAGCCGCTGAAAATGTTTAAGGTGTGATCGATGGAAGCCTTGTAGCTTTAAATAGAGATATGTAGAATCAAATCGTGGTCAAACAAAACAATTTAAAACTTTGGGGGTACAACTAAAACATAGTCATTTCCTTCCATACTTTTAACACATATAATGATAATAACAATAACAACAACAACAATATATCCATATATAAATAGGTAATTCATGTTACAAAACGTCACACTTGTAGCTTCTTTTAACTCTTAAGATTTTTCATCACACTTGTAGCCTCTTTAACTCTTAAGATTTTTCGTCATCTTATTTATATATAATATTATTAGTTTATTACTTGCTTAAAATTTAAAATATCATTATATAATTTTTAAATTTAATTACCAACTATCACTTTTTTCTATACTTAACTCATGTAATAAACATAGAACTTCCCATGACATCTTTCTCGTACTGCCCCATTAGTATTGATTTGATAACTTAAAATTTGATATACTAGCCGAAGTGATAGACTTATGATTCTTAAAATGAAAGTTAAAGGTTCAATTCCTAATAAAGATGAATTGATATAGCTTAGATGTATAAATAATGGTATGTACATTTGTCTTTTAAAAAAAACAAAACTAAGATGAGTTAATTATCAAAGTGTGAAACTTTTTTCTAAAAAAACAAGTACAAGTTGGGCAACAGGTCTTGACATAATTGAGAAACATGAACCGAATATGAGATTGAAAATTATTTGGTTTTGAGTTATCAAGTATAACCCACTTAAAAGCTGATTCATGTTTGATTTGGCTCGACTATAACGCGGGTCGTGTTTGGGTTTACCTGATTAGAAATAATCATGTTAAATGGTTTATGTTAAGAGTAACCTAAATTTAATATATCTAGATTGGAGTCGAAAACGTTAAAATACGTGTGTCTGGTTCAACCAGTCTTCAATATTAAAATGTTAATCGCCGACCGTATAGTATCTGCCCTCGATATACCTAGGGGTGTCAATCGTGTCGGGTTAGCGGGTTAACATGTTACGGGTTGGCGGATTGGTGGGTTGAATTTTGTAACCCTAACATGACCCATATATTTATTCGTGTCAAAGTTTTCAACTCTAACCCGGATTGATATAAATTCGGGTCAACCCGAACCTGACCCGTTTAACCCGTTTATAAAAATAAATCAAACTAATTTGCATATAACAATTGGTTGTTGCTTAAAAACACATCAATAAGACAATAATAATTTGATTAGTAGTTGTGTATGATTAACAAATAGTTAATATAGTATTTTAACAAAAAAATTAATATTATTATAACTAAAAATATAATTATGAGATCATAGTTATAAAGTATGAAATTAATAAAATCATTTTTTAGATGAAAAAATATAAATTTTGTTACTTAATCAATTAAAGTATGGTAAATAATCAAAAGAAAAACAACTAAATATATGTTATAGGAAAGAAAAAAATAAAAAATTAATAATTAATAATTTTGAAACCGTAAACGGGTTAACGGGTCAACCTGTTTATAAATGGGTCAATCCGAACCCGACCTGTTTTATAAACGGGTCAACCCGAACACGACCTGTTTTTTTAAACGGGTTATACTTGCTAACCCAAAACTTGATTATTTTCGTGTTGTGTTTGGGTCGTGTCAGGAATCGCCGCGCGTGTATGTACCACTGATCTGTGTTGACTTTCCAGTGGTTCCATTCACCTCTCTACTGCCATTTCCCGTCTCCGGCTGGCGTTCATACATCGGATGAACTCAACATCACAGGAAATATGAATGGAGGAGATGGCCGGAAAACAGCAAGAAACAGAATCAAACCGTCTCCCAGCTCTGTATCAGGAGAAAATCAACGCGAATCACGTAACCGAAAGGGTTCACCAAAGAAAAGAAGCAAAGATCAACTTCGCATTCTAGATGTGAATTTTGTTCTTCTAGGGTTTATTATCGTAGCGTCATTGGTTGCGCTGTTTTTTGTCTTTCGTTCCGTTCAGTTGTCCGATGGAGATGATCGGTTGCCAAGGGTTATCACGCCGTTTCCTGGTCCAAAAATCATGGACCTAGAGATGGTGAGGCTACGATATTCTGTGATCTTGAATTTAGATATAAGTGTTCACAGTATCGTGATTCGTCTTACAGATATGTAAATTTGATTGATTGATTGTTTGCAGTTTCAAGGTGAGCAAAAGGAGAGCTTATATTGGGGAACATATCGTCCTCACGTATATTTCGGCGTCCGGGCCAGGTATCTACATAGTACCCAACTACAGTTATTGATTCTTTGGCTAAAGTTTATGTTCCTAAGTTATATCTGTTGAAACCTTTAGTGTAATTGATTGTTAAATCTACCTGAATAACATTTTATTGTGTAGTTTTACTTTTATATTGGTATCGTTGTCTTGCCAGGACTCCAGAATCATTGGTTGCTGGATTAATGTGGCTTGGTATAAAAGATGGTCGATATTTTATGAGACATATCTGTCAAGACGCGGATGATCTTCAAACATATGGTTGGACTAAACACAATGGAAGAGATTATGGACATCAGGTTCTAATTGATCACGGATTGACGTTGACTACAAGTTTCTTGAAATCTAAGGTAAATGGCAGTGGCTATGGAGGAGATTGGGCTGTTCAAGTTGGAGTGCAATCGGAAAAGTACACGCACTTTCCTGCATTCCCTGAAAGTTTTATATTGAAATGAACTAAAAGAATGCTATATTTCATCATATGGTCATGTTTGTTTCTTTTTTTTCTTTAATTTCAGAATAAGTGAAGATGTGCCAGATGCTGCACATGTTTTCTTTTATATTGCTGATGAGGGCCAAAATGCTATAAGCTTGGGTAGAAGTGTCTCAGAAATATATGAGAAGTCTCTGTTGGCATATGGATCACGAGCTGATGTCGGTGGTTGGGAGTTACATTTGAAATCAATGGTAACATCATGAAATGTATAATATTTTTTAGTACCAATACTTTTATGTCTCTTTGAAATCATTAAGCAGAATGATATCTGTTCAAACTTTTTTCAGGATAATTTTGAAGTCCACCATGTTGGCCTGAAGACTCCTCACATTCATAATCTCTCTGATTTGGTTCAAGGGATTCTTGGACTACAAGTAACATGCTATATCTGACCTCTTGTAACTGATTTGTTTAACTATAAGTAGCTTGTTGAGTAAGATTATACATGGTAATTCTAACTAGTTATGTAAAATGGCACATGTTCTGTTTCTGTTGGTGATAAAATTCGGTTTCTTGTATTTTAATAGGTAAGAAACTTTGGCCATTTAGAGCTTCCAGACACATCTGATGATTCTCCCAACATTTTAGTTTATCAGGTGTAGTTTTTAGTATTTACATGTATGTTTTTATGCGTACAACTAATTATAACCAGACAAATTATCAGCCTTTTCCTTTGATCTTAGTAGGTCACTGCTAGAGCTCCTTTTAAAGCAGACATTGCTTTTGTAACTGGAACTGATATTGATGACGATAGAGCTGAAGAACGTGTTGACAGCCTCACAGGTAAACTTTAGAGGTGTCAATTTTCACCCAAATCAAAAGAAATGGGTTGGTCTGGGTAAACAATTGTTGTATAATATGTTGAAATGAATAATATCATAATATAAAATGAGTTAAGACGGGTAACACTTTAACACAATACGGGTCAAGATGGGTAACCTAAAAACTATGTGAAGGCAATGGATTCAAATGTTTAAGAATGATTAATAATATATTTGATGAGAAAATCACCAACATTATCCTAATGGATTATTTGTTTAGTTATAACACATTTTAACTTAAAACAAATTGATGTTTTCTAAAAACAATCCATTTAGACCCAACTGATTTTGCTTAAAATCCGTTCTAACCCCCACCTACAATGACCCAAACCCGTTCTGACCCGTTACCCGACCTGACCCACCCATTTTATCAGACATAGTAAAGTCGTATCTTAAACAGAAATTTGAAATTACTATTTGCATTGGCAGGATATAATAGTTTCATCATATATTTATCTTTCTTATATATGTAGGTACATCATTGACTAGTCAGCTTCATAAGAAGGAAAATGAATTTGATGACAAATTCAGGAAAATATTTAATCCTTCAGAGAAGGTACCCCTTAAGAAAGTTCCTGTCTTGTGCTGTCTTTTTTCCTCTATCAACATTTTGACATCTAGTTTTTATTTTTAGTGAGTTAATCTAGAGTGCTATTTGCAGCTTGATTCAGAATCTTTGGAAGTTGGTAAGGCTGCTGTTGGAAATTTGTTAGGTGGAATTGGATACTTCTATGGCCAATCAAAAATATTGTTTCCTCAATCCTCTGAGGTAAGTTAGTCGGTATTATTTTCTTATAAAATTATATATAATGCTCATGAATATGAATATTTTTTGAACTATATTCTTATCACGTTCACATACAGTCCCACATTTTTCAAAGTTATGTCTAGCACGGATCTGAATATATTTCCGTACGGTTGTGAAAGTTGAAATCATATGTATGTTTCCATTTCATGTAACACATGTATTCGCATTCACTGTTTTCTATTTATGTAATAAGATTAATGCCTGTATTGCAAAAGCATGCAACTAATGAATAGTTTGTGTAATGCAGCAGCATCAATCTGATGGTGATTCTATATTATACTGGCCAGCAGAGCTGTATACTGCTGTTCCAAGCCGGCCTTTTTTTCCAAGAGGATTCTTATGGGATGAGGGTTTTCATCAACTATTAATATGGTTTGTATGATATATGTTAGCTTTCTGATTCTTTTATATATTTATTCATCCATATTTTATGCTGTTGTTATATGTGAATTTGTATAGGCGGTGGGACACACATATTTCCATGGATATTATTGGACACTGGTTAGATCTTATGAACATTGATGGTTGGATTCCACGTGAGCAAATTTTAGGTGCCGAAGCTTTAAGGTAATATCAATATGGACTTATGTATGTTTAGTGTTCTTTTAGAATAAATAATTTTCATTAATTTGCAGCAAGGTGCCAGAGGAATTCGTTAATCAACGCCCAAGTAATGGAAATCCACCAACTTTATTTTTAGTCCTACAAGGTAAAATTTTTTTTTTTTTCCGAAAAAGAGAAACTCTTTAAGACTATTAACATGAATTCCTTTTGTTCAGATCTGGTTTGTGGTATGGCAAGCAATAAATTTTCAGTCGCAGAAAGCAAGGATATCTCTGCTTTCTTTGAACGATCATTTGGTCGTTTAGAAGCATGGTTTCAATGGTTTAATACAACACAATCAGGTGACAATTTAACATGGTTAACATGTTATTTATATTATAAGTAGTTTTTTTTTTAAAAAACTCACTGTTAAATTTCCTATTCAAGCCTTCAGAAAAAT
This sequence comes from Mikania micrantha, assembly GCA_009363875.1. Lineage (NCBI taxonomy): Eukaryota > Viridiplantae > Streptophyta > Magnoliopsida > Asterales > Asteraceae > Mikania > Mikania micrantha. The sequence goes on along the minus strand of SZYD01001655.1, from coordinate 51,579 downwards.
CAAAACTTTTAATTGACAGGCAAGCATAAAAGTAGCTATTATTGGCATGGAAGAAAAGAGAGTCAGACCATCTTTGAACTAAATCCAAAGGTTATATTCTCATTATTATCTCTATAATGGTCATTCACGTTTCTATTAGATTTTCTCAGTTCAAATCATGTTTCTTGATTTTAGTGCAAATTTTGATAAGATGTATTTTATAGCATTAAACCAACTATATTTCTTACTTTTTTGGCCTTCCAGACATTATCCTCTGGTCTAGACGATTATCCACGTGCATCGCATCCAACTGATGAAGAACGCCACCTGGATCTTAGATGTTGGATGCTTCTTGCAGCAGATTGCATGCACTCCATCTCAGAGCAGCTTGTGAAGGAAAACCAATCTTGGAAGGTATCAAAATTTACAAGAACACACGTCAATGAAATATTGGAATCAACTAAATAATAAGAAGTTAACAGATACTTAATGAAATGGTTCAGGCATATAAAGAGACAGCAAAACTCCTTTCTGATTTCGATCTTCTTAATGAGGTTTGTCCATGCTATATCATTTAAATTTGTACCTTTTATTCTGTACCATATTAGATGGAATTTTGGTAATTTAAATTTTGTTAAATTTCCCTTTCTAATGTTGGCTTGCTTGGTTTCCAGATGCATTTTGACAAAGATCATGGAGCTTATTTTGATTACGGAAATCACACAGAAAGGGTAAGTTGTCTCATGCTTATACTTTATGCTCATCATTCAATTATAAAGTCATCAATTCTGTTTATAATCATTGTTTATGAGATATATGATGATAATAGAATTTGTGTATCAATATTGATTAAATAATTTTAGGTTCGTTTAAGACGGCAACTAGTGCAGAAAAGTGGCAACCAACAACTCAGTCTAGAGCTTGTTAGAGAAGTTGTAGAGGAGCCAGTAACAAGACTAGTTCCACATATTGGATATATTAGTCTTTTTCCGTTCATATCAAAAATCATTCCATCTGTAAGTCCGATCAAACTTATAAATAATATAATTTCCTAATCATATATTACACACATAATATTTTATCAAAAGCTGAATAAAAACCCAAGACTACTCGCATATGCAAATTGACATACAGAAATCATGGATCCTAGAAAAGCAGCTTAACATTATTTCAAACACGAGCACCCTATGGACAAAATTTGGACTACGCTCGCTCTCTAAAACAAGGTGAAACAAACAAACAATCTATTTATGTGTCATGCATGACTGCAACCGATGTTATTTATAATGTATTTTCTTGATCTTTTGCAGTTCAATGTACATGAAACGAAATACAGAGCATGACCCGCCTTACTGGAGAGGCCCAATTTGGATGAACATAAATTACTTGATTCTTTCATCACTGCATCATTATTCAAAAGGTTTCATTTTTCTCAATTAATAGCTTACAACTTGTATTGACCCGTTTTAATCATAATGAGTTGTAATTGACCCCTCTAACTCTTACTCTTGTAGAGGAAGGGCCGTATAGAGAAAGAGCTGAGACGATATACAACGAGTTGAGGGGCAATCTGATTACGTATGTTTATTTATTATTACCCTTACTCGTTTTTTAGTTACTCGCGCCTTTTATGATCATTTACACTTTATCTGCATTATGCAACAGAAATGCGATAAAGAATTACAAGCAGACGGGTTATTTATGGGAACAATATGATCAGAAGAAGGGTAACGGGAAAGGTGCACACCCTTTTACTGGTTGGACCTCTCTGGTGGTGTTGGTTATGGCAGAATCATATAGTGAATGTTGAGTTTAGTCAAATTTTGACCATCCATCATAGATGTTAGTATCTTTTACCTGTAATCTTTATTGTATTCAGAAAGTCACTACTTTAAAAATCCTACAAAATACTTGATTTTAAAAACAAGCCCAACATAAAATACAAGATATTGACCTTAAAGACATGATTGACCTTAAAAAAATGCACCACATTAAATACATGCGTAACATGCATATATTGTCTCAATTAAAAAAATGAAATTTAGACCGATGCTTTATTCCTCTCCGAGGTCCATTTTTTAATTTTTGATTTATTTTATCCTACTTCTATATCTATATTGTATAGATAAATATATTCAGCTCTCCTTAATATTTTTACGTTTACATTTGATGTATACACACATTTACAAATGCATATAAACAAAATGCTATTAACTAAGGTTTACCCCTCACATGATCCAATTAAAATTCTTAAAAAAAAGTACTGGGTTTGTAACGAATGTCACTTCATATGTTTTTCGTTGATTAACGTATGATGTTTAAAAACCCTTCTAATTGTCAGAAATTTAGCACATGGTAACAAAGCAGCAAAAAGATGTATTGTCTTCGATTCTAATCTTATGCTAAAAATCCAAAAACTAGGGGTGTAAACGAGACGAGTCGATCCCGAGCTCGTTAAGGCTCGAGCTCGGCTCGTTTAGAAAAATTAAGGCTCGAGCTCGGCTCGTTAAAGAATTTTTAGGCTCGAGCTCGGCTCGGCTCGGCTCGTTTAGTTAACGAATATAAAATACATAGTTAACCAACTTTTATAAATCAATAATATAAAATACATTTTTTGTAATTATTAATGTTAAACAACCCAATTTAAAAATAACGTTAAACATAACAGAACAAAAGTGTAACTTTCTCTATCATTTTTATTAGTTCAGTTTTTAAATAAATTAAAAAATGTCATTTTTTATAAAAATTTCATTGTTTAAAAACTCATTTTATGGTATATTTTTAAAAAATCATTTTATAATATAACTTGTTTTCTACATAAATTTTGTTTTTTTGAAAATAAAATATTTCTTTCTTTATAAAATTTTGATGTATTTTATAAAAATTATAAGTGTGTTTTATTTTAAAAAGATAAATAATATATTAGTTATTAGTATTATAATTATTTAATAAAAGAAATAATTTATTTAATAACCTCAACTTCCATTTTCCCGCCTCTCTCTCCCATTAAATACACATCATAGTAAATAATAATATTAAATATAAAATACTTTGTTTTACATTTCTAAACTAAGAAACATATTTTATAATACACAAAAATATTTTAATATTAAAAAACACATTTTAAATATCCAACTTATTATAAAATATACAATTTTTAAAAATAGTATTTTAAAAAAAATAAAGAAACAACAAAATTATTGTTTAAAGAAATAATATAATTATTTTATTACTAAAATTATTAAATTATACAAAATTTTAGCCGTATTTTATATTAAAAAAATTATATTATATATATTTTCATTAATAATTGTTTATTATAATTTTATCATTCAACCCGTGTAATACACGGGTGCTAACCTAGTTAATAAGAAATTGACAAATGTCAATAGTGGTGTGAGAAGGTGACATGTGTCATATGGTGATGTGTGAAGGTGATATGTGGCAAAAACTTGCTTTTTTATTATAGTGCATAGATTGTAACAAAATAAGATGTTTCATCACACTATAACTTTTAAATTGCATTATTCGTTGATTTTGGTTGAACTCTATGAAACACAATTACTCTGTCAGAAACTTAAAATTTATCGAATATATTTGTGTATTTTTTATTTTGTTTTGAATGAATTACTTGGGAAAAAGGTATAAGGCATTGCTTTAAATTAAAAGCTTTTAATTTCAACATAAAAAGCAAAAATATTATAGAATTCAAAATGGAAAAATTTTTAAATAAACGGCATAGGATGCCTTTAGATGTGTGCAAGTTTAATGTGTTTGCCCTTTTTCCCTACAACCAACTACCGAAAAATTTAAAGCAAAATATCATTTCTTTTGTTTTTAATTTTGAATTTTAATAAATATTTTGTTTATTATATATATTTTTTGAACGACGATACCCAAGACGAGATTTCAACCGTCCCCTCCTATTTGACGCTCTGGGGCATACGTCCGAGCCCACCTCAGGAGGTACCCAACATCTGTGTAAACCCTCTGATCTTAATTGCCTCAACAAATATGTTTTAGCCAGAATTCGAATCCAAGACCTCTCATAAGAAAGTTAAGGGGTTACTATTAGAGTACAAGTCCTACGGTTTTTGTTTATTATATAAGAAGATCACATGTTTAATATAAAGTAAAGATGTAATTTTGTTTGTAATAGCTAAATTATGCTAGGTTTGGTCTTGAAAAAGTTTTTGATTTTGAATTTAATTGCGAATGGAATTCGTTTTGTTCATTAAAGTTATTGTTATGTTTTTCTTATTTCATATTGTTTTTACTTTTTTTTTATTTGACAACAGTTAATGTCATCAAAGTTTAATGCCCAGAAATATTGTATTTGATAAAAGGGATAATCACTTTTAAAAAAGTAACATGTAGTGTTTAGGTTTTCGTTTATAACATAGCGCTACAACTATTAAAATTAAATCCAGATGACAAAACAAAGCATTTTATATCAAGTCCCATTGGTATTTGCACTTTGCAGTCCTGTTAGAACGTAATAATGAAAAGGTATAATTTTTAATTCTTGTTAGTGCTGAATCTATAAAAATTCACCTACCTAACAACAACAATAATCTATAACCTTCAAAAGATCATTTATTACATTGAAATTTACCAAAAATAGTAATGATTTATATTTTTATTAGTCAAATATTAGTATATTAAGTAATTACTTTTAATTCATTATTGAGTAAACTAGAGTTATTACAAGCAACGCGTTGCGGCGATAAATCCATGGACTGTCACAATGACACGATTTGTGAATATCAAAACACATATGAGAAAACACGTCACATTAAGTAACACTCTATCGTAAAATCAAAAATCATAATGTGCTGTAAAAGCGATCGTTACTCTATTTTAAAATCCAAAAGTGTACCCAACAAATGAAAATATAGGCAAAACGGTAAGGATAACAAGCTAAAAATGTTGTAACTTTACTATTCATTTTCATGACAAATGATATATATAATAATTATGTTTTTGCCTTTGTGTTTTAAGTGTTTTAACTATTTGAACTTAAATTACAATATTTAATCAATATAGCATATGTGATTGAAATAGTTTAAACCATAGGGGTTGCATTAATATAAATCTTATTTTTGGGCCAAAACACTTAAATAAAGGATCAAAACCGTAATTTAATCTTCATTTTTAAACAAATACTTTCAAGCATAATTGTACCTATTTGACTTCTCTTGTAAGAAATTTTATATTCGAATATCTTTAAATACAATTCATTCTAGATAAGCTAAAGATTTACCGGTATAAGTTTACAAGTTTCCATTTAATTGATAGGGTTAAATTATCCGTTTATCAAACAATATTTGATTTAATGGTTGAAAAAAAAAGTAATTACTTTTTAAAGATAATGATATATAATAAGATTAAACTAGAATTACAAATTTTATTTCATATTTGCTAAAGGAAAAAACAAGAAGCTATAGCTATGTTGATATTTATACAAAACTGCTACTCTTTAATTTACCTTAAACTAAAACATAAACTTAGATTAATTTTTGCTAAAGCGGCTGAATATATAAAGCTGACTGGTCCTATTCCATAACTGCCCTTTGACTTGTTTTCACTCCTTTCATCTTCCACCGGCGTCAATACCCGGAAACCTAACCATCGGCTGACAATTCTGACTGTGTCCCACCGTCCAATCACGTGCCTGACAACCCCGGGAACAGTAGTTCATCACGCCGCATACCGCGCACCGCCGGAACTCGTGAATCCTCGTCTCCGGCCGGCCGCAACCGGAGTAAGAACAAATACGATACGCCGGATCCGACCGATGTTCAGCGTACCAACCGGCGAGAAAACGGTTCGCCGGATGAATTTTCTGAAATGGTAGACAAAATCCTATTTCACCAAGTGTGGAGCCGGAGGGGCCATTAGGACGGGAGAACGGGGGCAAATTCAGCCGGCGACCGGGAATTAACGCCGGTGAGGGTGATGAACAGATCGCCGATAGTTCTCGCGCGTTGGCTTCGAGTAAAAACCGCTGGCCTTCGACGGTGTTTTTTCCGATACCGTAACCATCTTTGAGGCAATGGCCCAGTTCCCGGAGGGCGTCAATGTGGCCAAGAAACGCCGCACGGGCGCAGAGAGTGACGCCGCCGATTAGGTCTTTGATGTCCTTAGAGCCACCGCTACCATTGAACTGAATGATGGCGAGTGAGTATAAAGCAGTAGCGTGAGATCTAATCGCTGCTTTCGCCATTAAAGCAGCTCCGTTTCTCCGATTTTGAAAACAGTAGAATTGAATCTGTGCATATATCAAAAACAAAAAACAAATTAATAATTTTTAGTTACAAATATGTTAAAAGTTATTTACATGAAGACAAAATCTGCAATAAAAACTCACCATGCCTAGTGTGTAACAAGCTTCAACGTTTCCGGCATCGGTACACCGTTGAAGAAACCGATAAGCCGCCTGCGTCCAACGTGTAGCTTTCACGGCGAACGTCTCTGCTGAAGCTTGTGATAACACAAGCGAATTAAGCCCCAATCCGTTGAATCGTCTGCATCTGTTTCAGACAATCAACAAAACATTTCAGAACCATCTACCGATTAAAATTTATAAACAGATACTTTCACATTTCGGTTTCCTTACGTTAATAAAGCGCCGACGAAATCCGCCGGACAATCGGCGGTGGAGGCTAGTTTTACGAGAACAAACAAAACGATGTCGTCCGGCAGCATATCAAAGAAGTTGCAGAGAACAGTCGACAACCTCGATTTTTTCCGGTTGTTTGTCGCCTGAGCTCCGATCATCGGGTACGAATTTCCTCGTCGTGTTCTCATTTCGTAAGTGAAGTGATGGATATTGACGGGAGGATTTGGTGAGTTTATATAATGGCAGGTGACTGGTGATAAAATTACCGTACTACCCTTGGCCTTAACTCGGTTTTGTCGTTTTTGCGTTTCAGACAACTAATCTGTTGTTAAAAATAGCAAATAGTTTTGTTCATTTTAGAGGTTATCTTATATTAAAATTTGATTTGATGGTCAACTTAATATTAATTTCCTTATCTTAATTTAGTATGAAGGAATATGAAAATTAAAGCTTTATATGCTCATGTACATTAGTTTAACTATTCGATAACTAATATTAATATTATTTACGTGTATTTTACAAAATAAAAATTAAAAAAAGACAAGACACGACATACGTCAAAAGGATAAAAGATTGTGACTTATGACTATATCAGCAGACGTGAGGTTGTAGATTGATAAATGTTTGAGAAGCATGAGAAAAGAGATCGAATTGAAAGAAATCAAGTATGTGCATGAGGAGCGTGCTCTTATTAGAACAACCTCATCTCCAACCCAAAAGTGTTGTCTAGAAACCATTCCATGAAGCCTAATGTTTAGGCAAAGTTGACTAGATGAATTTGTGTATACTTAAGTTGAATCTTAAATGTTTTGTATGTTTGCAAATTGTTTTATTAAATCTATCTTTTCTGTATGTATCATCTTTTTCGTAAATTATACTGCTTTATAATAGTTAGGTCGTAAATTACCCGTGCATTAGGAGAGAGCTTGTAACTAGGAGGGGGACTATAACAAAATCTATCATATTCATGAGAAACGATAACAAGATTGTTGAAGTAAATAGTAATGCATAACAAAGTTGTATTTACAGCTATTATCAAGACAACCAAATCAAGAAAAATCATAAAAAACACTATAATAATAATAAAAATAAATATTCAATTGGATATGTTATTTTGTCAATGGTAAACCACTACAACTCTCCTACTCAACCCGCTGTTACCTAGAAACATATATTTTTGTCGTCGACAATCTAAAATAATTGCAATGTATATTGTATAACACTATACGCTCTTAAAATTATTGATAGGAAATCAGTAAATCACTCCAATTATCTATGATTATAACCCATTTCCTTTTTTATCCAAAATTATTAAGGTCGCAAACACACTCTATATTCTCTCTCTCTCTCTCTCGCTTCTTCTCGTGGAAAGTTGTTGCAAAAGATTTTTTTTGAACGGCGGATTGCAGTGACTGAGTATCGAAAAACTCAGCCTTACATTCATGCTACAATTGCAGCGATGTATTTTTCTACAGTGCAACAGATCATGTAATTTATTATAAAAAACCAAAACTAAAATGTAGGTAATTATCTAGTAAAATTAAAATAAAAAGAGAACACACTTTACTACAAAGAACATGTATTACAAAAGAAGAATTTTACATAAATGATTATATCAAATATATGCCTTCCCAAAAACCAAAAAAAATAAAATAAAATAAAAAATAAAAAAACAAATCGTGCACCAAATATCGGTTGTTCTCAATGGATCGATTATTTAGAATGTGACAGCAGAAAATTGATCACGTAGCAATTTTGAGACTGGTTCCTGACAAAAACTTCTCATGAAGCAACGATCCTATATACCACGTATTTTGTCTTAACATGGCCCACCTAGTAGAGGTAGGACGTGATCACACTAGATGCTCGGGAACCCCCTGCATTTGGTAACCCTCAGCCCCTATTAGTCCAGAACCTGAGATTAAGCTGAAGATAGTTAAGAGATATGGGAAAGAACTTGCTTCTTGGATTCCATCTTACATCTAGTAATTATTAATGTCACAACCAAATCACATTAATGCTTAGTAGATAATGCAAAGAAATCAAATAAACGCATCCACGATCAAATGAGCATATATAATGCGTGTATATGTATATGTCTTGGCCCTCAAGTGCTAAAAATAAAATTGCACTGATTTTGACGTTATTTTACTTAATTTTTGTGAAAATAACGGTAAAAAACGTGTGATTGGTCGATTATTTAGGCATTATGAGTCGTGTCTTATTGGAAGCAATATCTCTATTTCTACATAGTAGAGGTAAGAATGTTTACATCTTATCCTTCTCAAACTATGCCTTAATTTTGCTAATGATGTAATATACTGAATTTGACGATAATGATGAATTTAAAACACATTCCTATCACGCTGGCTAACATTTTTGTAACTGCATATATATATATATATATATGTCTTGGCCCTCAAGTGCTAAAAATAAAATTGCACTGATTTTGACGTTATTTTACTTAATTTTTGTGAAAATAACGGTAAAAAACGTGTGATTGGTCGATTAGTCAGGCATTATGAGTCGTGTCTTATTGGAAACATTATCTCTATTTCTACATAGTAGAGGTAAGAATGTTTACATCTTATCCTTCTCAAACTATGCCTTAATTTTGCTAATGATGTAATATACTGAATTTGACGATAATGATGAATTTAAAAGACATTCCTATCACGCTGGCTAACATTTTTGTAACTGCATATAGATAAAGAAAAACATAATGTTTAAATCAACAAACACAAAGTAGGATTAGTTATAAAAGTTCCAAAAGATCACTCACAATGAAAAAAGATAATCACTTAAGTCACCAACACAAAACAATGTTAAATCCATACTTAAAATCAAACTATCAGGTATACGTTCATATCATTCAAGTGAATAAAAGAACTATCAATCATTACCCTAGAAACAACACAACTCATTATTGATATAAACAAAACATAAGTTACAAGAAATAAACTAAGTTGATTGTTCTTAAACATTTGATTATTAAAGGTATGAGAATCACGAAACTAACTCAAACTATTAAAAAAAAAACGAAATAATTAAAAAAAATGAGAGGAATGTTTGACGGTTTCATGATCTCTTTGTTTGTTTGAAAATATGAAGGGCTATTTGTTTATGAAAAAATCCAAATTAAACTAGTCAAGGATTATAAATACTAGAATTTAAAAAAAAAAAAAAACAGGTGTCAATGTATGCACATACAATACAATCAAAATTGCATTCATACGTTAAGTATTTTATAAATTAGTTTTACAATTACTGAAATTTAATAGGTGTCATCATTATATATTATCCCCGTAATTATATTTTCATATTATTTTTAAAATTCTCTTAAAACTAAATGGCATGATTAATTGTTATAGCATTGTAATGTTTCATTGTGGTTAATGGCCTAAAAATGGTATAAAATTTTTTGATCAACTTATTATTCAATTTAATATTCAAACTTGCTAAACTAAGACAAACGGTATGATGAGGGAAGCACGTCCCGTTTTTATCGACCACATAATTAACTAATAATTCTTAAGAAATTTTATGTACATTTTCTAAAAACTTTAATATCTATATATATGCTTTATAATAAAAAAGCAAATATTTTGTCGGTCACATTCTTAAAACATTATTGCCACTTGTCACCTTATTACACCATAAATAACCCTTGTCAATTCCTTATTTTTCACTTAATTATCTCTCTTATTAAATAACTATATTGTCTCTCATATTAAATAATTTTTTTCTTTTACTTAATAATTATAATATTAATAACTAATATAATATTTATCTTTTTATTATAAAACACACTTAAATTTTTTTTATACGAAACAAAATTTTCCAAAGCCAAAATTTTTAAAGTAAGAAATATTTTATTTTCAAAAAAACAAAATTTATGTAAAAATAAGTTATCTTAAAAAATATTTTTTAAAAAATAAAGTATACTATAAAAGAAATTTTTAAGTAATGAGATTTTTATAAAGAAATCACGTTTTATTAATTCATTTATAAGTTAAAGTAATAAAATTGATAGAGAAAATTACATTTTTGTCCATTACGTTTAACGTTATTTTCAAATTGGGTCATTTAAATTTAAGATAACTTATAAAAGTTATATTTTATATCATTGATTTATATAAGTTAGTTTTTAATATAATACTAACTGAAGTTTTTAACGTCAATTATTTCAAAAATAACAATTGTTAAACATTAAAAGTCATATATCGTTTGTATATGATTAAAGTTTTTAATTAATTTTTTGTCACTTAAAATATTTATTAATATGTTAATTAATCATTTTATATAAAAATATTATTTTATAATTGCAAAATTTTCATTGCAAACTATTTAATATTTTATATCAAATCCTTTGTAATGCACGGGTTAATAACCTAGTTAATTAATAAACTAAAACGTGCAGGATTTGGTATGATTATATTGTATTATCCATTAGTATACATTAATTTATTCTAAGTATTATATCAAAAATTAATGTATTAAACATGTTAAATAAATAAAATATTTATTTATTAATTAAAGGAGTAATGAAGATCTGAAAACGAAAAAAAAATGAAATGAGAGAGAAAATGAAATGCTTGAAGTATGTCCAAACCGTACGTAGATTACAAAAATCCAAATCATCAAGTCATGTTGAACCTTAGATAAGGACCACCCAGGCCTACTATACGAAGATGTTAAGAAAACTAACTACACTAACATCTTATTTTCCGTTTTTGCATAGGTGAGGAGATAGGTTGAAGTATATTCCACCCATTTTTTGGGTTTCTAACAACGTCGCATTTGCGGTTCACGCATACGATGTATATATGTGTGTGTGTCCTCAAGGACAAAAGTAGAATTGCACTAATTTTAACGTTAATTTACTTATTTTGTAAAAATAACGTTAAAAACGTTTGAATAATTAATTTCAAACAATAACTTTGAGCAGGAGACCTCTTTGTTGCAGTCTCTATATCATCTGAGATAGGTGTAAGATTTGTCTCTATTCTTCCCTCAGACCCTACTGAAAAATGATAATATACAATGTAAGTTTGTTTGTTTGTTTGTTTTAATTTGTTTTTGGGTTTCTAAGATTATTAATAGGAATGATGTCTGTAAATGAGGGTGTGCCTTCTTAAGTCTGTAATTCTTTTGATGTTTTATTCAAGTCCAGGGGGCAAATGACCTTTGTTCAAGAAAAACAAAATATAATCAAAAGAAAACACAAACAACTTACCAACACAAAATAAAAAAATGACTCAAAATTTATTAAATTGGATATTTAGTTTTTTAAAGCTATGATTGCAACATGGTAAAAGGGTTTAATGTAAAGAACCTATATTCATCTTTATTGCTTTGCACGAATGTTGAATGTGAGATGTCGCAATTTTAACCAACACATAAAGCCCAAAAAAAGAATAATAATAAATAAATAATAACAAAAGAGTTATACTTGATATAAATAACCTTCCTTGAAAATTTTGCCAAAAACGATTTGCAGCCATAACTTATTTTAAGTCTAGAACCAGTTCGATACATGTTAAAATATCACAATATCTCGTCTTCAACTCTAACTAATAGTCGCTTCAATTAAAAAAAAAAACATTTTAGGCACTAACAAAGCTACGAAATAACAGAAACACTTGCTTCATCGAATCAGGAATTAGTGCATTGGTTATTAGACTATCTACAGTGGTCATCCTACTGAAAATCCCTCTCCACTGAAATTTCTTGCCATGTCATCACCCTACTGAAAACCACAAAACCCCATAGTGGTCACCTCACTGAAAACCCTTCCCCACTATTCCACATCATCAAAAATAAAAATAAATAAAAAACATTACACTAAATTAAAATAATTCAATATTTTACAAAAAAACACACATTACATTAAAAAAAACAAAAACATATTATAAACCTACTAATCGCCTTAGATGCTACGAACAACAATATCGGTGCGAACCCTTTTGATATGTTCGACCAAATCGGCTTTTAGCGACTCGTGAATCCTTTTGCTTCGCAACGCCAAAATTTGGTTATCTTTGCGCGGGTCATGTTGTGTTTTATAATACAAGCATACATAACTGATCTAATTTTTTTGGGATGCCATGCTCTAGCCGGATTTTTAATAATTTGAAATCTTTTTTTAAGAACACCAAAAGCCCGCTCGACATCCTTCCTTGCACCCTCTTGAGCTACTTGAAACCTTTTCCATTTAAAGGTGGTTGGACATGTTGTTTGCATAAAAACTGACCATTTTGGATAAATCCCGTCAGCAAGATAGTAACCGTGAGCGTACTCGTTATCGTTACAAAAAAACGATGATTGTGGAAACACACCATTTTCCATATCATTGAGTAACGGTGACGAGTTTAGAACGTTTAGGTCGTTATTCGCACCGGGCATGCCAAATCCATGAATCCTGTGAAGCAACTTCTTCAAGAATAATCAAGGGGCATCTATGATCGCCTCTTATGAATTGTCCTCTCTATGCAACCGGACAATTTTCCCAATCCCAACGCATACAATCAATACTACCAAGCATACACTTGTCTAAATGGAAACTAAAATAAGAACATTTGTATCAGTCAATTCACTATTGTTAGATTACCTAAATAAGGTTTTAATTAGTAACTTCTACTATTGTTAAATAATACAACATATGGTTTTCATCTACTAAATCGCATTCATATTTTATCACGGAAAAATTTTTATTACATAGGAAAGTTTTCATTATACAGGAAAGTTTTCAATTAAGCAAAGAAAATTTCATCAAACAAAAAAAACTTTAATATAAACGAAAGTTTTCATTAAATATAAATCATTTATTATAACATATATTACAATATTACATGCTAACCATAATTTACATCATTGCGTTGTACACGTACCTTATAAATCATTCGTCAAAGCTTATAAATCATTTATTATAACATATATTACAATATTACCATGTCAATAACATGTTATAAACCAATTTACGCAATAACATACAAGTGACCATTTGAATCCAAACCAATAAGACACACAAATGAACATCATTGAATCTCATGTTGGCTAGTGTGTTAGAAATATGATATACATTGTAGGAAGCATATAAAGTAAGATCCAAATTCCAAAACAATTTAGTAAACTATAAAATGAATGCATTATGAATCATCATAAGTATCTAAACGATGTTTGTACATAAAGAATGCATGACTTGTAAGTGTCTTCATGTAGATATGAAAAGATATCAGTGGTCATCAACACATACAAGTATATATTCCTACAAAAATCAAAACCCAATTATTATTTTGTTTTTACAAATAGTTTAAAACAAATACAACTATCAACCTCACTCAATGAAGGAGAATGTTCACACATCACATCCCAGTATGCGTTTTCTCATTTGATCCTTCAAGTATTAGATTGACAAAGTTGTTTGGGAGAATTGTCCAAAAATCCGACTAACTTGAAAAAATTTCAATTCTTTGTACTGGTAACCGCCAACTCATAAATCTGAATGTCTATGTTTAACGTATTGTAAAATAGCATAACATATATTATCATTTGAAGTATAATAATGTGGCATGTTTTAGAAGAACATATATGGATATTTGAGTATAAGTTATGAGCATGGTTCTTTTTTGGTGTCAGAATATCATTCGTCATAAAGGGAGAATTTGAAGACGAGTTGTCCTAACACCTTATGTTTCTCATGCTTATTCTATTTCTCATATTAGACAACATCTTCAAATCTTTCACGATATTGCAAACAAAATAATAAAATTTTGAAATGATGAAAAATATAAAGGTTTATATAAAAGTTTTTGATAAAAGTTCGTCACATCAAATAATTAACGCACACATCAACAAATAATAGATCATGTCAAATTATCAAAAACAAAATAACACACAAATTAATCAAAACTTGATACATCGGTCCGGTTAAATCAAAAAACTATACGGGTTGTATTACGCAAAGATCCGTATATATATGGACAATACAAAATGTATTCCTTTTCATGACCCGTATTCGTATGTCATTTGTTGTCTTACGTCCATAAATCTCTGGATTTGACTTCTGAAATATTAAGATAACTTTTACCGTTTGATCAAAGTAATACGGGCCTCTGTGTGTCCATTTAAACCATTTTAAAGGTGTCTGAATTTTCATAATATAATGTTTTCTACCCAAATAAAAACTTAAATTAAATCTAAAAATTTAAAAATAGAAATAAAGACGTGGATATCTTGAAATTAACAACCAAAAATAGAAAACAAAATACGATGGGGCCCAGTTTTTGTTGGTACGTGAGGAGACAAGTGACGTTTGTTCCCTCTTAACGGGCACACAACTTCCTTAATGAGATGACACGTGGCGGTGTATGGTTATTAGTCAGCATGCAGGTTAGGTTGGAAGGCTATAAAGATTTATCACGTCCCTTTAACTAATTTTTTTTTTCGTTACGTCTGTTTTACTATGCCAAGAGATGTCCCCCGTGGACGACGGTGTATATATATAGGGATTGAATTCTAGAGAAACCTTTATGTTTTATGACATTTTTTTGAAATCTTGAAAATAAATATGTAGTTGAAATTAAATCTAAATAAAAAATTGGATTTTAAATAAAAAATTCTTTTTAACATGGGTTAATGTGGACCACATATTTATTTTTAAGATTCCAAATCAATGGCTCATACAAAGTTTAACAATTTTCTTTCTAAGATTGGTTTTCATACGATTTAATCCCTATACACACACACAAGGGTTTTCGTCTAAAAAACAACATATTACAAAATGACAGGTGTATTTTATAGGTGTCGTTTCTCACACACTTTAATAGACGCTCATAAACATTTTCTATTATTTTTTTAAAGACGCTTCTTTGTTCTTGGCGAAAGGCGCTCTCAAGGTCCGAACCTAGTTTACAGGAGCCCAGATATGCTATACATGGGGTCCCACATTATTCTTTATTATAGACACCTAAACCAATTATAAATGTGTCCGAACCTAGTATGCAAGCGCCCCACTTTATTCTTGATTACAAGTGTCCAAGCCTACTCTACAGCACCCCAACCTTGTTTTAGGAATTCAAACTTAGTGAGCATGATAACTTCATGGGCGTCCAGCTTTCCATAAATTTTATTCTCTCAAAGAGTGTATGGGCGTCGGCACTCATAAATGACACATGGCATCTTGTGATTCGTTGCTTTTGTATCCGAATGCATGTGTGTGTGTTTATATAGGTGTCGGTGTCAATACACTAGTGAACATTTTTTTAAAATTTGATCTTCAAACAGACATAATAGAAAAGTAATTTAATCAAAGGGACAATTTAAGAATTTTCTTTTTATCACGAGTATGTCACGTGAGTAGAGATAAAATTACCAAAATAGCCATTTTGACCAAACTGTTGCACAATCTAGCCATTTGAATTTTTTATAACCAAAATGTCCATAGCTTAATGGGCGCCGGCGCCCATTAATTAGCGGGCAGCCGCCTGTTTGAGCACCAATAAGATTTCTCCATGTGGCGTATACGGGCGCCCACGCCCGTTAACTCTGACAAACGCCTGTCATTCAAATGAGTTGTCACATGCGTTGGGCCCACCCTGACACTCTTGTCAAGGGCGTCCGTCCGTAAAAAAAATCGTCATCTCACAGGCGCCCAGACCACCTACACATGCGCTCGAACCTACCAAACGGGCGTCCAAACTTTTTTCCTCGAAAAACACATAACAGGTGCCCACCTGTTTGAAACAGGCGTCCGCTTGTATCAAACAGGCGTCCGGCTAGTTTTTTTTCCGACTTTTTACACAGGCGTCCCGACCGTAAAGAAAGAAACTGATATAAAATATATCAATTAAAATACACGAAAGATTTGTCCCATCAATCATGTATAGGAAATTGATATAAATATATAAGTGGTTTTAATTTTAATAAGAATTAATTTTTTAAGAGGTAAACAATAATAATTGTAAAGATACTAATATCGATTTTGGAAAACATTTAAAAAAACACTTTGTTGAAAACAAATATTTAACAATCGAATACGTTTGAAATAATCATTAATAGAACGATTGTGATTGTTTCAAATTGAAAATATGCGAGAAATCATGAACGTGGGAGAAAACCGTACGTCAAACGGAGTTCCGGATTTTCCGGAATCGCAAAACGAAGAAAAATACAAAAATATCAAAGTCAAAGGAGCCTAGCCCTAAGAGCCCACGCTAGTCGTTGCGCGCGGGAAGGAAAAAATATATGAGAAGCCTGGTCTCGAGCGGTACACCTGAGGCCAAACGTCCACGCGGGGCGGTACGCCTGGCATACGTCGGTTTGGCAGATCTTTATTGTCACACCCCCACCTCCGCGTCACCAGACGACGTCATCCTTAAAGGTAGCGGAAGCATAGCGGCGAAGTCTCGAAGGTGAGGGGTGACTTACTTGATCCGGTATCATAACACACATAGTTAAGAAAAGCACTAATTACAAATCACGACAAATATTTATTACATGTCCTGAATATCCGTCCACAACTTAAGTTCCTTCTATTACATCCCAAGTCCTAATTACATGGTGCGTGCACAGTTGTTTCCTCACCGTTGGTACTGATTACCTGTAAAAGATTTAAAGTTTAAAATATCAGTATAAAACTGGTGAGTTCATAAATAAGACTCGATACAATATGATATGATAGTAAAGTCAATGATACACATTAACATAAGTGAATAATCATGTGACCCGTATCCAGATCCTTTCTGACAGTCCAGTCTAGAAAATAACCGAAGTTAAACTCCGTGCCTCTAACTCAATGTCTCACTACATCAAGTCGATACCAGGAATGGTGACAAGCATTCACACAAGGGTAGACGCTATCTATCCATGAATGGGGTTGTCAGCCCGATAGTACTATCTTTGTCCACACATTTGGCCCCACATGGGTTAACCAGATACAGTTGGTTTTGAGGACTTTTGTTGTACACAGAAAATAGTCATAATCCCATGACACCCACATGCAAGCCGGTATTGCAATTGTTACTAAACATATCACACGTTTGATAAAGATTTCATAATAGTCACCCCGATGTTAAGAAAACAGTAAAAGAAAAGGGGTTGTATGAAACTCACCTGAAGTTTATGAAAAGATAAAAATCACACGAACGGTGGCTAAAAATGCTAATCTGCATTAGTTTATTTATAATTAATTATTTGTGTTTTAACTTGCTGATTAGATCTGTTTGAACGTTCAATGTCGCCGACATTGTAATGAAAAGTCATCGAACTAACATTAAATGTTTAATTAATTATTTAGTCTAATATTATACAATGTACTATAATGTAGGTACCTATACTCGTTTAGGTACCTTGTGTTAAGTTGATGACTCATTGGATTAGCCGTAATAATCTCCGACTAATTAGTTAGGTAATGCTGTTGATTATATTACTTAAACAGTCCCTAGATGAAATCTCGGCTTAGGAATGATTAATTCTTGTCACTAATTGTCCATGTATCACAAAACATAACAATATGACATTTAAATAGGTTAAACAATCGTGTTTAACATATTAATCCGACTGTTATCATAAAACCAGACAGTTATTCCAATTGGTAGGATAATAACTGTGATTAGTTTGAAACACTTGAGATTAACCTTGCATTTCAAAGATTAACCAAAATAATCACTTACATTGTCATAATCCAATGGTTTAAACCATTAGAAGTATTGTTATGGTTTAGTGAAAACCGGGCATTATAACGGATTAAAACAGGCATTTACCCGTTAACAAGACAAGTTATCCGTCAAAAATCATTCCTAGCTATCATCTAAGCAATAATCAACAACCCTAACTATATCATTACGTTCAAAAACACGATCTAATCAATGAAGATCAAGTCAGAAGGTTAAAAAGGATAGTTACCCAAATCAGACGATTTCTGACTTTAAAACCACGATCAGAACTTGTTATAATGATCCCTGGTGCGATCCTTGGCTTCAGAAGGCTTAAGATATGAGTTTTGATGGTGAAAAGCTGATGTTCTTCGTCTGGTTTGCGAAACAGAAGCAAGAAGAAGAAAATAATTTCTTCTTGCATGAATTCTGATGAAATAGATCAGATTTCTGCACCGCCACATCCGTCGCGTACCGCGACCAGAAGCCCAAAAAGGCTTCGCGTACCGCGAAGAAATCCGGAGATCTCAGATTTCTATCGTGCATCGCGTACCGCGGAGAACCTCCAAGCCCACCTCCACGTACCGCGATGAGTCCAATTTCAAGATTTTTCTTCGTTTCGCGATTCGGGACAATCCGTAACTCGGTTTCACGCACGGTTTTCTCCCATGTTCCCAATTTCTCGCATACTTTAAACCTGTAATGATTAAAATCATCAATTTAACACAGATTCCTAGAACGACCAAACGTGCTCGTGTTATTGATGACGTAATGTTTACTTGCAATTGTCACAGTCTCCTCCTGTTACAGAAATTTCGTCCCGAAATTTGCTTTAACTCCTACAGTTTGATCGCCTATGTAAACAAATGAGGATACTTCTGTTTCATGCGGTCTTCACGTTCCCAAGTGTACTCTGGCCCTCGTTTAGAATTCCATTTGACTTTTACAATTGGTATTCGACTTCGTTTGAGGGTCTTTTCATCTCGATCCATTATTTCGACTGGTTCTTCCGTGAACTGTAGGTTTTCGGCAATGTGTATCTCATCAAGAGGTATGACTAGTGATTCGTCCAATAGGCACTTTTTCAGATTCGAGACATGAAACACATCATGTATGTTACTAAGTTCTGAGGGTAACTCTAATCTGTATGCTACCATTCCAATCCTTTTTGGTTTTAAGTTGTTTATCTAACCCTCGTAATTTCTCATCGGTGTAATTTGTTGTTTGCAAGGCCTGCCGTTGAGTTTCACGTATTTGAGGGTTTAGACTAGTTTGAATCGTCATTTCCAGCGCTTTCACACGTATGGGTTTGACTCTCTCTTTGCGACTTAAAGCATCGGCTACAACATTTGTTTTACCTGGGTGGTAACGGATTTCGCAGTCATAGTCGTTCAGAAGTTCCACCCATCGCCTTTGTCGCATATTTAGCATTTTCTGATCTAGAATGTGTTGAAGACTTTTGTGATCTGTATAGACCGTACACTTCGTCCCGTACAAGTAATGTCTCCATATCTTGAGTGCAAACACTACTGCACCAAGTTCTAGATCATGAGTGGTGTAATTTTTCTCGTGTACTTTTAGCTGCCGAGAAGCATAGGCAATCACCTTGTTGTTCTGCATCAGCACACACCCGAGTCCTTGACGTGAGGCATCACAGAAAACTATGAAATTCTCGGTGCCTTCTGGTAGTGCCAGAATAGGTGCATTGCAGAGTTTATGCTTCAACAGTTGATGCCTCCTCCTGTTGAGAGTCCCATATGAACTTTTGATCTTTCTGGGTTAGAATAGTTAAAGGCAAGGCTATCTTTGAAAAGTTCTTGATGAATCTTCTGTAATAGCCCGCTAACCCTAAGAATTGACGAATCTCTGTTGGGGTTTTCGGTGTCTCCCATTGCTTTACCGCTTCAATCTTGCTGGGATCCACTTGTATACCATTTTCATTTACTACATGCCCAAGAAACTGGACTTCCCGTAACCAGAACTCACATTTGGAAAATTTGGCATAAAGTTTCTCATGTGCTAAAAGTTCCAAGATCAGTTTTAAATGTTGCCCATGTTCTTGTTGACTGCGGGAGTAAATGAGAATGTCATCAATAAAAACAATCACGAATTTATCCAAGTAAGGTCTACACACACGATTCATCAGATCCATAAACACTGCAGGCGCATTAGTCAGCCCGAAGGGCATTACTAAAAACTCATAATGCCCGTATCGAGTTCGAAAAGCTGTTTTAGAAACATCATCATCATGGATTCGTAGTTGATGATATCCAGATCTGAGATCGATTTTTGAAAAATAGATAGCACCTTGCAATTGATCGAATAGATCATCTATACGGGGTAGTGGATAACGATTTTTGATTGTCAATTTATTGAGTTCCCGATAGTCGATACACATCCTGAGAGTACCGTCCTTCTTTTTCACAAAAAGGATAGGTGCGCCCCAAGGTGAGTAACTCGGTCTAATGAAACCTTTGTCTAAAAGTTCCTGTAATTGACTTGATAGTTCTTGCATTTCCGATGGAGCCAATCGGTAAGGAGCTTTAGCTATAGGTGCTGCTCCTGGTACTAAGTCAATACGAAACTCAACTTGTCTTACTGGGGGTAATCCTGATATATCGTCAGGAAAAACTTCAGGATATTCTCGAACTACAGGAATGTCTTCAATACGTTTTTGATGTGGTTTGTTTTCAGTCACGTAAGCTAAAAAGGCTTGACAGCCCTTTCTTAAGCACTTTCGAGCTTGCATACATGATATGATACTCAGTTTCCTGCCAGCCCTTTCACCTTGTATCATAAGTGTATCACCATTTGGTAATGAAATACGAATCATCTTATTTTGACATATGACTTCCACTCGATTTTCTGAAAGCCAGTCCATACCAATAACAACATCAAAGCTTCCCAATTCAATAGGAAGAAGATCAATATTAAAAAGATGATCGTTTAGATTCAATAAACACCCTTGAATCACATTGTTAGTCATAATTGACTTGCCATTAGCAAGTTCAATGATGTAAGGGTTTGTTAGGTTATCAACGGCCAATCCGAGTAGTGAAGCAAAATCAGAGGAAATAAAACTTTTGTCCGCTCCGGTGTCAAAAAGAACAGATACATAGTGATTGTTAAGAAGAAACGTACCGGTAACGGTGTTGTTATCACGGCGAGCCTCTTCCGCCCCTATCTGGAAGGCTCTTCCTCTTGCTTCATTGCCCTGGTTGGTGTTGTTGGTAGGGCAGTTTTTCATGAAGTGATCCGGGCTTCCACATCTGAAACACGACCGGTTGATTTGTTGTGGTTGTTGTTGTTGAGTTCCTTGGTTTGATCGGCGAACAGGGAGATTGCAATATTTGGAGAAATGCCCGACCTTGTTACAATTGTTACAAACAGGGCAGGGTCCCACATGATGAAATGGGCACTTAAGACATTTAGGTGCTTGCCCTACATAGGCTTTTCTCTCCAAAGTTGTGGCAATATATCCCTTTGCCATTTGCACATTCCGGCTGGGTTCCACCGGAGCCCCTGGTTTGCCTTTCCCAACCCATTTTCGTTTCACCCCTTTTACAGTGCTGGGGGTAGTGGTTGCCAGACTGCTGCTTGACTCACCTTTCACTGTCAATGTACCACTTCTTACTGCAACATCGGTAAGCCTGGTGGTTAAGGTGATAGCATGTTTCAAAGTACGTGGTTCAGCTGCCGTGACCATTCCCTTGATTTGAGGTACCAGACCTTTGATATATTTTTCTATCAAAGCCTGCTCAGTTGGAAACATGTTTGGCAGCAAACATGTTAATTCGTGAAATCGATCGGTATATTTCAAACAATCAGCACCGATCATAGAATGGTTCCAAAATTCCTCTTGGAGCTTTTGGATTTCAGTGATGGGACAATATTCTGACAGAATCAAAGTTTTAAACTCGTCCCAAGTCATAGCATCCACAACAGCCGTGGTCAAGGTTTTTGCCTGGGTATTCCACCAGGTCAATGCTGAGTCTGTCAGTGAACAAGCTGCATAAGACACTTTGTGTTCAGCCAAACACTGGCTGATCTTGAGCTTAGTCTCCATGCTCTCAATCCATTTCAAAAGTCCTGACGCTCCTTCCTTCCCCGTAAAAGTAGGGGGATTGCAAGAAGCGAAGTACTTATAAGTGCATCCTCGTTGTGGAGGATCCGGATTGATTGTGTTGGTACTAGTCGTATGGCGGGTTTCAACATGTCCGCCTGTAGCATTATGCTCCGTATGGACTCTACCCGAGCCAGGAGCACGATTTGTTTGATATTGGGCCAACATGCCCGTAAGAACAGCGGATAATTGGTCACCTGCTATACGAGCAACGTCCGCTTCATTTAGACTAGGTCCACTCACAGGTGGATCCTGAATGGATTCTTGAGTTTGAGGATTTTTAGCGGAACGACCTCTTCTAGGGGCCATAGTCTGATCACACACAGATAAAGTAAAGTCAAAACAAGAATCCATAGTCGTAATAAAGACAAATGTTGTATAACTACTTCGAGTTTTTCACAGTTATATTGTACACCACTAAGTCATGTTCATAGTTGCAGTTATACTAGTACGTCTGTTTGTCTTGCCAAGCGTATACTAGTATCATTTTATAGTCTACCAAAATGACACCGATTTAGACATGTTACTACACTGATATGTACTAGTATTACATTATTTCACTATAATGTAGTACCGATATTAATATGTTTCTACACGTGTTTGTTATGTACTAGTATTACATTATTTCTCTATAATGTAACACCGATATTGATATGACCTTATCACAAATTTTGTTACGTACTAGTATTACATTACTTCACCGCAATGTAACACCGATATTGTTATGACTCCACGAGTCTTGTTATGTACTAGTATTACATTACTTCACCGCAATGTAACACCGATATCGTTATGACTCCACATGAGTCTTGTTATGTACTAGTATTACATTACTTTACCGCAATGTAACACCGATATTGTTATGACTCCACGAGTCTTGTTATGTACTAGTATTACATTACTTCACCGCAATGTAACACCGATATCGTTATGACTCCACATGAGTCTTGTTATGTACTAGTATTACATTACTTTACCGCAATGTAACACCGATATTGTTATGTTTTCGCACAAGTTTTCTTTTTATATGACTTGAAAAGTTAGCACCGGCTATAATGTAAAGACACAATGTTGCACATACAATGTTAAAAGAAAACTTTTATTATAACTGTCACAGTTGTACATTAGGATTAGTACATATACAAGAAAATATCCTAATGCAGTTGTACCCACTATTACAACCTAACCGTCCGAGGCCTATTTTACAAGTCAAAACTTCCTCGGAGTAGTACAGTCCAGCCTATTCGATTCCTTTACCGTAGTAAATACAGTAAACATGTGATAATGATGGCCACCGCTGCCATCACTATTGCTACGTCCAACAGTCGTAGCTCCATCCTCATATTGCCTAACCCTACCATCCATCCCCTAACTCTCTCTACCCCACTCCTACACATACCACCTAAAGTCCACTGAAGTCTACCCTCAATCACCTCCCTCCATGCCCTGGCACCTGCCTCCAGGACAGCAACATGTTCAGCTAAACTCTCATAGGCCGTGCGAGTTTCCCACAGAGTGTCACGTGTTTCCTGCAATGAAACACGCGATAACTGAAGATCCAATGTAACCCGTTGCAGCTGAACTCTCATCTCAGCCTGCTGAGATGACTCGCCTTCCTCATGTATGGAATGAGGTACATCCCGAGGTGCTAGTGGTCCTCTCGGAACAGGACCTGTCGAGATGCGGGCTCGTCCCCGCCTTCCTCCAAACCCTGTAAATACTGGTACTTGCTGTGGTGGTGTAGGGCTTTGTGCCCTCCTGATAGCTGGTGAGTCAGCATCTAACAGATGCTGAGGTATAGGTGGTGTAGGTGGTATTGATGGTAAAGTCTGGTGGGACATTTGAGATGACGGCACTGTCTGTGTTGATCCTGAACTTGTTTCCGTGCCAAATGAATCACTTTCTGAGTCTGACATTGCTGTATCGACACACAAGTTCGTATTAGTAACATAAAATAAATAAATAACAACAACATTTATTTGAGTGTTTATATTTGTTAACTATGTTCGGTGCTCTCAGTGTAACTATTCGAGCCTATGGTTATAATCTAGGTTTCTAAGTCCGCCTAAATTCTATAACCTGTGGCTCTGATACCACCCTGTCACACCCCCACCTCCGCGTCACCAGACGACGTCATCCTTAAAGGTAGCGGAAGCATAGCGGCGAAGTCTCGAAGGTGAGGGGTGACTTACTTGATCCGGTATCATAACACACATAGTTAAGAAAAGCACTAATTACAAATCACGACAAATATTTATTACATGTCCTGAATATCCGTTCACAACTTAAGTTCCTTCTATTACATCCCAAGTCCTAATTACATGGTGCGTGCACAGTTGTTTCCTCACCGTTGGTACTGATTACCTGTAAAAGATTTAAAGTTTAAAATATCAGTATAAAACTGGTGAGTTCATAAATAAGACTCGATACAATATGATATGATAGTAAAGTCAATGATACACATTAACATAAGTGAATAATCATGTGACCCGTATCCAGATCCTTTCTGACAGTCCAGTCTAGAAAATAACCGAAGTTAAACTCCGTGCCTCTAACTCAATGTCTCACTACATCAAGTCGATACCAGGAATGGTGACAAGCATTCACACAAGGGTAGACGCTATCTATCCATGAATGGGGTTGTCAGCCCGATAGTACTATCTTTGTCCACACATTTGGCCCCACATGGGTTAACCAGATACAGTTGGTTTTGAGGACTTTTGTTGTACACAGAAAATAGTCATAATCCCATGACACCCACATGCAAGCCGGTATTGCAATTGTTACTAAACATATCACACGTTTGATAAAGATTTCATAATAGTCACCCCGATGTTAAGAAAACAGTAAAAGAAAAGGGGTTGTATGAAACTCACCTGAAGTTTATGAAAAGATAAAAATCACACGAACGGTGGCTAAAAATGCTAATCTGCATTAGTTTATTTATAATTAATTATTTGTGTTTTAACTTGCTGATTAGATCTGTTTGAACGTTCAATGTCGCCGACATTGTAATGAAAAGTCATCGAACTAACATTAAATGTTTAATTAATTATTTAGTCTAATATTATACAATGTACTATAATGTAGGTACCTATACTCGTTTAGGTACCTTGTGTTAAGTTGATGACTCATTGGATTAGCCGTAATAATCTCCGACTAATTAGTTAGGTAATGCTGTTGATTATATTACTTAAACAGTCCCTAGATGAAATCTCGGCTTAGGAATGATTAATTCTTGTCACTAATTGTCCATGTATCACAAAACATAACAATATGACATTTAAATAGGTTAAACAATCGTGTTTAACATATTAATCCGACTGTTATCATAAAACCAGACAGTTATTCCAATTGGTAGGATAATAACTGTGATTAGTTTAAAACACTTGAGATTAACCTTGCATTTCAAAGATTAACCAAAATAATCACTTACATTGTCATAATCCAATGGTTTAAACCATTAGAAGTATTGTTATGGTTTAGTGAAAACCGGGCATTATAACGGATTAAAACAGGCATTTACCCGTTAACAAGACAAGTTATCCGTCAAAAATCATTCCTAGCTATCATCTAAGCAATAATCAACAACCCTAACTATATCATTACGTTCAAAAACACGATCTAATCAATGAAGATCAAGTCAGAAGGTTAAAAAGGATAGTTACCCAAATCAGACGATTTCTGACTTTAAAACCACGATCAGAACTTGTTATAATGATCCCTGGTGCGATCCTTGGCTTCAGAAGGCTTAAGATATGAGTTTTGATGGTGAAAAGCTGATGTTCTTCGTCTGGTTTGCGAAACAGAAGCAAGAAGAAGAAAATAATTTCTTCTTGCATGAATTCTGATGAAATAGATCAGATTTCTGCACCGCCACATCCGTCGCGTACCGCGACCAGAAGCCCAAAAAGGCTTCGCGTACCGCGAAGAAATCCGGAGATCTCAGATTTCTATCGTGCATCGCGTACCGCGGAGAACCTCCAAGCCCACCTCCACGTACCGCGATGAGTCCAATTTCAAGATTTTTCTTCGTTTCGCGATTCGGGACAATCCGTAACTCGGTTTCACGCACGGTTTTCTCCCATGTTCCCAATTTCTCGCATACTTTAAACCTGTAATGATTAAAATCATCAATTTAACACAGATTCCTAGAACGACCAAACGTGCTCGTGTTATTGATGACGTAATGTTTACTTGCAATTGTCACATTTATCTTTTTCAGAAATTGTGCAAGAAATTTATTTTTTTATTTTCTTCGAACTCAGCTGCATCACAACTCACCAATTCGAGTTTTTACCATCTAAACTCAGTTCTAAAGCTACCAGAACGTCCGGATTGAGCTAAGGATCTTTTGTTTCTACAAGTTCGGATCATCGTATTGCAATTAGAAATCTGTTCGAAAGGGTAACGATTCATTTTATCCTACTGGTTTGATATTGTATGGATTAAATATTGTTGTGAACATGATATAATGATTATTGTTGATGATTATTGCCTAGATGATGGCTATGAATAATTAGAAACGAAAAACTAGATGTTTTAACTGTGAAATCTTGATTTTGACCCGTTATAATGTCCGGTTGTCATGAAATCCATATCATTGTGATTGATACCTATTAGGATGATTAAATGATGATTATGATGGTTTTGGATCATTCTATGGACTGATAGATCCAATTCAAGTGTTTGATTAAATGTTGAGATTGAAAGTTAATGATGGCACAAATATGCTAATTATAAGTGATGACTTGACTTCTAAATGCCACGTAGTAATGAATGAGATTCAAATGAGTTTGAATCAGTATGTATGGGTGTTGAGTGCATTGAAACTAGTTGTATACGTGTGATTTGCAACTAGGTGTTGGTGATGAAAGTCAACTGACATATTACAAAATATGAAATTTTGATAACTTGAATATGACTAAGAACATGTGTAGATTAGTTTCTACACATGAGTTGTTTGATAAAAGCCTTAATGAGGTTTTGATTAAGTATGAAAATTCAAATAGGTCAAATGAACTGGATTACATAAATAATACAAGTTGTGTGTTCATATTATTAAATCCTGTTATATGTGAATATATAATAGGAAGAGAAGGTGAATCTAGTTCTAGAAGGCCCGGAAAAGAGTTGGAGATTGTTGATAACTCTCCAAATCAAGGTAAGTTACCCATTTTGATTGAACTTGTAGTTGTAGGATTGGGTGAGTCTACATTACAAGTATTTGTGCATTTAGCATATATGTGATTTGTTGTTTGATTGAAATTGGTATAAATGGTTATGGTTAGTGTAGTTATTGTAGTTGAATGATTTACAAGGTGTGTAAACATTTAACTAGTGATTATGATTGAGTTGATTTACAAGAGTGTAAACAACCATCATAATGTGGAGGTTATGATCTACAAAAGTGTAGACATTAAATTGGTTATGTGCATGCTTTAATTCACAAGGTGTGTGAACACAAGACTTTCAAATCCAATGTAATAGATTCACAAGGTATGTGAACAAAATATGATCTACAAGAAGTGTAGATATCCGATTTCAAGAGTCAAATTGTTTAAATTTGACTTTTGGGAAATATGATGCACAACTGGAGTTTTGGTGTGCACATATGTGTTGTGTTAAATTATAATGATTATGCATTAATGAGAGATTAACGAGATGTTGGGTGAATACGACCCGTTAGTAAATCGTGTTGTATGCGATTGAATAATGTTGTCAAATTATATTTGGAACATCATTAATGTATCCATATGGTGTTATGGAATATACTTGAGAAAATAATGGGGTAATCTTACTTGGTTCTAACGAACTAATGGTGAATTTAAATGAGGTGTTTGCATGTACTAAAGAGTCGGGTGAGCGGTGATGGTGATCGGAATCGAACGTGAAGCCTCGGAGGCGGTTTTAAACTTAATAATCAAACTTGTGTGAAACTTTTGTGTAATAAATGTTTTGTGGAGTTTGTAAACATACTTAAACTTTGTTTTAACATGTGTTAGTAATAATATGTTTATAGATGTGTAAAACACAAAAGTTTTTACTGGGACATATACGTAATTTGTTAAATAATGTTATAAAATGTTCGGAAGTGACATATAGTGACATGGGTGTCACACCTGTGAGATGACGGAATTTTTTTTCTTTTTACGGGCGGACGCCCGTGACAAGGGTGTTAGGGTGGGCTCGACGCACGTGACAACTTATTTGAATGACGGGCGTTCGTCAGAGTTAACGAGCGTGGGCGCTCGTATGCACCACGGGGCGAAATCTTATTGGTGCTCAAACGGGCGGCCGCCCGCTAATTAATGGGCGCAAGCGCCCATTTCGTTATGGACATTTTGGTTATAAAAAAACAAATGACCAAATTGTGCAACATTTTGGTCAAAATGACAATTTAGGTAATTTTCTCTCAAGGAAAAGCATACGTGATTAAGGTACAAGTCAACAGGTTTGACGGACGTTGTTACGTCATCACTAGCGATGGACGGTGGTGATATCATATACATGCGAATCATGTGATCTCCCCTATCTTCTCAACGTCACTTGCATAGGCTACTTACTATTTTTAACTGGTTTCAAAATTTGTTTCAAATTTAGAAAATATAATTTATATATATTTTGTTGATTATTAATTTTATGTATTCGTTTTTTTTTTATGTTTTTTGTATTTTATAATTTTTAATAGTTTTAAAAGGGACCGTTTTGAGTTCCAGACTTGCAGGTCTTAACAGAGAAATATTTCTATTATTCTATCGCAACATCATAGAAGAAAGATTTGATTTAATCTTATTGTTCCCATTCTCATGTCCTACCACTAGATTATTATGAGTTGGATTTTTCTTCTTAAGTTTGTTTTGTTTATAGGCTTGTTATGTGTTATTTAAAGAATATAATATTCCCTAAAAATAGAGAAAAGTTATTGGATATTGTAATAAACAATATAGATTAAATTACTTAAATGTTATGGCGTTTTTATTCGTATTAAAGCATAAAGTTTTAGCAATTAGTTACTCACATTATTATTATGAGCAATTTAATATCTTTATTTGATTTTTTTTATTAACAACTACTTTTATTCCTAAGTCCTACACTACTATCAAATATTAATTTTCTTTTATTTGAACCCAAACCATTTTTTTTATAAAATACTGCGTCTTTGTAAAATAAACTAATCACACACACGCATTAACAAATATCATTATTTGATATGATGCAAGGAAACATTAGTGCACACCGATTCCCATTTTTTCGATTTCAAGAGGGTGGGTGGGGGTTTCTTGTTATCTCTAAATCCACATTTCACATATTATTTCAACTAGGTTATTAACACGTGTATTACGCGGATTTAATATAAAATGTTAAATAATTATTAATAAAAATTTAGCAATTATAAAACGATATTTTGACATATTAATAAATATTTTAAGTAATAAAAAAATAATTAAAAACTTTAATCACTATACAAATGATATATGATCTTATGATGTGTAACAATTGATATCTTTGAAATAATCGACGTTAAAACTTCAATTTGTATAAATCAATAACATAAAATATAATTTTTTTAATTAATAAATTTAATCGACCTAATTTAAAATAGCGTTAAACATCATTTGTTTATAAAAAATATCATTTTTACTACTGCAGTTTTTAAATAAATTAAATACGTCATTTGTTTATAAAAAATATCATTGTTTAAAACTCGCTTTATGGTTATTTAAAAAAATCATTTTATAAGATAACTTGTTTTCATATAAATTTTACTTTTTTGAAAAAAATATTTCTTGCTTTAAAAAATTTTTATTTTAGAAAATTTTGACGTATTTTATAAAAAAAATTTTAATTTTGTTTTATTATAGAAAGATAAATAATATATTAGTTATTAGTTTTATAATTATTTAATAAGAGAAATAATTTATTTAATAAAAGAAAATATAATTATTTAATAGGAGAGAAAATTAAGTAGAATGATAAGAAATTGACAAGTGTAAATAATGGTGTAAGAATGTGACAAGTATCAATGGTAGCGTGACAAGATGACAGGTGGTTCGTACTAATCTATTAATTAACTAGGTTAGTACCCCGTATATTACACGGGATTATTTAAAAATTTAATAAATAATTATCATTAAAATTTAAACAATATAAGACAATTTTTTAATATAAAATAGTTATATTGTTTTTTAACACTATACTTTTTTCAAATTTTATTTCTTAATTTTTTTTAATTTTCTTTTTGAAAATTCAATATTTTATAATAATTTTTTTTAAAAGTGTGTTTTTGGGTATCAATATAATTTTAATGTATTAAAAAATCTGTTTTTCTTAATTCAAAACATGTATTTAATAAGAGAGAGGAGAGGGAAAAACAAAATTGAGGTGGTCTTGGAACATGACAAGTGTCTTTAGAAACCTTTATTTATTAAAATAGATAGATAATATTTTTTTATTCATCCAGTGTAAAACACGGGGTACTAATCTAGTAAAGGTATAAATGAATCAAGTTGGCTAATGAGATACTCGTGATTAGATCCATAAAAACTCGAGCAATCCTAAACGAGCCCAAGATTGAGCCTAGAAATATTGATCGTTTAGTTGTCGAGTCTATGCTTGCTTCACATATTGAGGTCAAGGCGGCTCACAAGCATAAACGAGCTTTTTAATTATACAATTTTATTTATTATGTTAAATTTATATTTATATAATTACTTGTTTTTATATATGAAATTATTCAAGTAGGCTTATGCAAGTATACAAGTTAGCGTATGGTGTTTGCTTAAGTATCTTTATTTACTAATTTTTATGAAAATATTTTTTCTTTATTAAATTACTTTTTAATAGCACAACTAGTTGTCATTCTAAGTTATAAAGTATCATAAAAGTTTGTAACAATATTACTAGCTAGTCTACATAACTTTAAAAGTCTTCTTAATAGTTATTTAAAATACCAAAAGGTTTGTCCTAGCGGTATCACTTGGCTTTCCAAATGTAATGTCATGGATTCAAATCCCTCCCAAGACGAAATAGGGGTCCTTGAGAGGTCAAAGGAGTTTCCGGTGCGGTTTCCTCCTGAGGTGGTGGTGGGGGTCTCAACGGAGGTCATGGTAACTAGTCCTTGGTGACAGCAATCCGCCACTTTCGTCCACTCAGCCATCTAACTAGAATTCAAAATTTTTAAAAAAAAAGAGGAACACGAGTTTTTGGTGCGATTGCCCTGGTTCACACATTGAGATCAAATTTCGTTCAAAAAAAAGTTGTTTAAATATAGAAATATGCATGGAGGAAATCTAAGCATAGTTAACGAATATTAAAAGAATAAAATAAAATAGATCGAGGATGTTGCTTAACGCAAATTGAAAAGAATTAGGAACGTTGTAATCTGAGTACGGGATCACATGCTTGTGCACGCGTTAGGTTTCATTTGCATCATCCTTTGACCATGGAGTGCACTCTAAGCCACAATCTCTTTTAAGCGTTATTACAACATTAAGTCTAGATCCTATTGTAGTTTTTAATTATAATTTGGAGTTAACCTAATCAACTTTATAAAAATTATTGTTTTAAAGTTAAACTATTCAAGTTAATTTGAAGAGAAAAAAATGCTTGTTTTTTGTTTTTGCAATATGTTTGATATAAATATTGGATATGTTTAAATTATTTAATTTTTATAGTAATATTCTTTTGTCCAATTTCCACTTTCTAATGAATTGGATGAGATTCTAATCAGCTGCGATTAATTAATTAATTAATTAAAAAAATTTAACTTTACCAAACAAAATTAAAAAAAAAATATTAACAAAACTTATCTGACAAACTTTTTTACTCCATTTAAATCTATTAATTGTTCCCTAATTTTTTGTTTTTTATATTTATATAAGTGTGTGTAACCAATGATGTCTTCTCCTAATGGTAAGATGGACGTATGGGGGAAGTGATAGGAGACCCAGGTCATGGGTTCGATTCTTGATTCCACACGGTTTTACCGGCTTTTCACCGTCGTGCCTTTGGGCGGGTGCTTGGGTCGGGTTTTTCACCGGGAATTGGTGGTTTGTGGGCTAGGGCTACGTCCGTCTGGACTAGTGGCCAGCTTGGGCATCTTTTAGCCACTGAGGGCCGCGTACGGAGTACCCGGCAGTTAATTAGTTGGCGGTTAAAAAAATATAAGTGTGTGTAATTTATGTGGGATACCTAAAGGCGCAACTTTAATTCATTTTGGCAACTATATAAAATTTATTTTACAAACATTATATTAGTTTGTTTTGTTTACTCTGTTATTAAAAGTAATAATTAGGGGTGGCTAACTGGCCAAAAATCTAGGCTCTTGCCTAGAACCTTAACTTTAGTATGTTCTTCTATTTCACATGCAATAAGTTAAGTTTTTTAGCCGGGCAAGTATGTTATTATTTGGGCTTTAAACCTTTATGTGAGTGTGGACTTGGGAGACGAGCGACAAGAACTCGATAAGTAAACAAGAGCACGGAGTCAAGAGAATACAATTAGGGATTTATGTACGTTTTCTCACAAATTAGGAGAGAAAAGGCGACAAAATTGGCATGTAGGCGGAATATTGGGTATAGATAAAGAGTAAGAGTAGAATACTATGACTATAAATAATTTAAAAAAAAAAAAAGTTGACTAAGTACTTGAGAAATGTGGTTAACCACTTAACCTGCATTTGGCATGTGAATTGAAGGATGATGCATGCCATCATGCGTGCTTAATTTGCTTGTGCAGTTAGACGGCCGTCACGATTTAATTAATTAATTATTTACTTCTTTTATTTTATGTTATTATATTTTTCACACGCTCTACGTCTCACCCTCTCATATGAGTCATATGTTTATATCACCATGCAATTCTTTTTATTTTAAAATACATGAGAAGGAACCGTGCATACATAATATTTTAAACGAACAAAATTTCTTATTTTAAGGAATATATGAAAAAACATGAGAATGCTCCATGTATATATATATATATATAAAACCAATTAACACCCCTATATATATAACCAATTAATGACAAAATAACAAACATCTAAAGCTTTAAAAAACCATTGATGACAAAAGAATTATAACACCCCTATATATATATATAACCAATTAATTTTTTTTTATTTTTTCATCTTTATTTCCTATTATTATAAGGTAAGAAATTTAGTAAAAAAATAAAAAAAAAATATGTATTTCATGTTATTACATTTATTTAATGTGTATGTTATACATACTGATTACATATACGTAAATTCATGATTTCTATATCTTTATTAAATTTTATTTCTCATTATAACATTTTTAACCTTATCATAAAAAATTAAGAAAAAAAATTAAAAATTTATTAGTAAGTATGACTTTTCTTTGTTTTCTTCAAAATGAGAAATTTTCTTATGAATCTTCCTCTATATGTAGACACATACAGTTGATTAATGCAAAAAGTCGCCTTAACGCTTCTAAACCACACGAAATTCCTATAAAATTATATATATATTAATGACATTCCATAACATATGTCGGGAACGATTTCTGTCGTCCGACAATCTTGAAGTGAGATCTGAACCATTTAAAATAGGCGGTTACATGATGGCTTCAGACAATTACATGACGGTTTCTGACGGTTACTATTGTTCATGGCGGCTGCGTGACGGTTTCTGATGGTTATAGCAGTTTTCGAACTATTACGCGATATTTTCAGACAGTTACAGTGGTTACATGACGCTTTATGATGGTTACCTGCTAGTTTCTAATAGTTATGGTGATTACGTGACGGTTTCCGACAATTACACCAGCTATGTTGTAGTTTCTAACAGTTAGACAATTACATGACGGTTTTTAAGGATGACAACGGTTTCTGAAGTTATGACGGTTTTGTGGTTGTTTCTGACAGCTAATTATATTTTCGGTGGTCACATGAGTATTTCTGACATTATTTGTATTTCCCTGATTCTGTTTGGCTTTTGGTTTTTATTCAAAAAAATGAATTTTTTTTCGTATTTTATGAGTTTTACTTTAATTAAATAAACAAAAACTGTTTATTTTTTTCTAGTGCAATTTAATAAAATGATAAGATTATAGCATTAAATTAAATGATAACCGAACAAATAAAAAACTAGCTAAGAATGGTGTATGTACATATGCAACATATGGATATATATTTTGCTTTCAGCTATATAAATGCCTAGTTAATAATGAAATTGTCACCGGCTCTTCTAAGTTATTAATTTTTTTATAACGATTAAGATTCATACTGTACACTTCGTTAGTTAAATAAAACGCGCAACTGATGAACATGTTCCATTATTAATAAAATTAAAGTTTGATTTACGACACACTGTTTAAGTTATTATTAAAATTCAATTTAAATCCCGCAT
The DNA here is from genome assembly GCA_009363875.1 of Mikania micrantha. Lineage (NCBI taxonomy): Eukaryota > Viridiplantae > Streptophyta > Magnoliopsida > Asterales > Asteraceae > Mikania > Mikania micrantha. The sequence continues at coordinate 16,828 of SZYD01001655.1, read as the reverse complement.
AAGCTTGAAGGTTTTATTGCTATGATAATCATATATGGAATATATCTAATATAATAAATCAAAATAATTTTGTACACGTGTCCTTTTGTAGTGGAATATTTTCCCGCCTAAATTTTTTTCCCATTTTAAGTAAGGTAATATTAATCAATTCTCTATAATTGATTATTTATTTAAATTCTATCAATGATTTTCCTTTTTTATCATTAATTCAAATTAATGATTATATGTTTCATTCTCTTCTTTTTCTGATTATCTATTTATACTATACCGACCGGATTAAATCAATAAATTAGAAATTCTAATGAAGTGACTGAGCGAGGGGTCTATTTTTTATGGTTAATAGTTAGATCATGATTCTATTTAGACTATGATTCCTTTTAATTTTGAAAGTTTCATTTTTATTTAGTTTTGTAACTACAATGAGAATCAACATTATTTTTATTTTTCTATGGATAGCATTTTGTTTTTCAATGCAAGTACGCAAACCCTAGTTCATTTAAGGAAAAAAAAGAAGATAATTGAAAGGAAAGGAGAAACTTGTTTGTGTTCTTGAGTTTCATTTAACGAATGAAGTGAAGGAAAATAACATATGTTGTGTTCCCGAGTTTCATCTAAGGAGTAAGGAGAGAAAGGGAGGAAAATAGAAAGAAAACTAAGCAAAATTTTATAGTGTTTCTTTCCTTCTGATTTGGAAGAAAATGGAAGGAAAGAATTCACTTCTTTTCTTTTCATTTCCTCTTATTTCTTTTTCTTTCTTATCTATTCTTTTCTCTCATATAATAAATTCAGGAACTGAGCGTTAAAGTTTTCTATTTTATTTAATTTCATGTTTAGTTTATTCACTTAATTAAAGAGTCGTTTGAAATTATTAAATTGTCTCAAATTTTAAAATACTTTTTCTATTTTTACCATTATATTTTTCTATCCAAATACCCTAATGTGTATATGTATTTCCACTTTTACATGAAAATAATTAATTTGATACTTGGAACAAATTTATTAATTTCTTTATGCAATCTCAATAAAATTAACTTTATTTTCTCAATTAATGTCATTTTATAACTTAACAAATAAAAATTTATCTCACAGAATCATTTCACAATTATTAAATCTTAGTTAGTAATTCGTATTATTTAATATATTTTTTTGATCAAGCCCGTGTAGTACATGGGCGACTAACATAGTTAAACATATATATCTATAAAAGTGGACACATGTCACAATTTTAAGCATTTTAACAATAATTTCCCGTCTCTTTCTTCTATCAAATTATATTTCAATTAAAAATAAATTTTAACTCATGTAATACACAAATATCAAACTATATTTTGTAAAAAATGTATTTTTTAAACCAGCTTTCTAAAATGAAAGTGTAAAAAACAAATTTTTAATAACGAATGTTTAAAACAATAATATTATTATTTTAAGTTTTAACTTATATTCAAATTCAATCATATTTTATATTAATTTAATGTCCTTTAACATGTTTGAAATTTTTATTAATAATTATTTAATATCTTCTTATTCAACCCGTGTAATACACAGAGAATTATCCTAGTATAATATATATATAGGATGGTTCGAATGTTAGCTCTTCCTTATTGCGATAACTGAATAACTACATCTTATTACTTTGGGACCCACATTAAAGTAAATCTAAATGTGTAGGTTTTTTCTCTTTTTTATTAATGTAAATGAACCCTACATTAATTAATTAAATAAAAGAAAAAACCTACACCTTTGGATTTACTTTAGTGTGAGCCCAAAAGTAATAAGATGTAGTTATTCGGTTAACGAAATAAACATGGGTTAATAGGAGAATTGTGGATTTGTTTGGTAGCAGAGTCCAAAACGATTTAATTGTTTTAACATATATACATAGTTATTAAAATGACATGTCAAATAAGTTGTCAATGATGGTTTGCTAGCTATATAGCAAATAATGTTGTGTAGAAGTAATGGTTCGACATGTTAATCCAGATGAATTAAAGTTATTTGGAGTTTAAAACACGCGAGTGTGGAAAACTACAAATAAATGTATTTTATATTATCATTTTTTATGAGTGAATATGACTTTGACTCTTGATGTGATCAAAGTAAGGTCAAAATGTATAACTAATTTTTTATTTTGTGCAAAGTGAAGGCAGGCTTGAATTCTTTTTCTTGTTTTATTTTTTTATTATGTTTCTTAGGAGTGAATGTTACGATTGAGACTAGTTTGACTGATTTAAAGTTCTACAAAGGATTAGATGTTGCGTTTTTTTTTTTTTATGTTGTTTATTATTATGATTAAGTACCTATATCGACAAATCGAGCAGTTATTTTGGCAAAAAAAGGTCAAAAATGTATGGCTTCATTTTTTGTTTTTCTTTTTGTTTTATTTGTTGTGTTTCTTGAAAGTGAATGTTGCTTTCGAGAAAGGGTTTGATAGATTTAGAATTTTTTGATGGGTTGATATTTGTTGCGAGCTTTTTTTTGTCACACGTTGTTGTAATTCAATACTCATATCGGCCGATTGTTGCTTTTGAAACGTGGTTCCATTAGTTTAAACTTTTCGACATGTTGACAATTATTTTTCAGTTATTTTTTAGTCGTACAGTGCTGCATAGTTTTATTGGTTAAGCCTTACGTTTGGTTTGTGCAAAATTTAATTGGTACAATGTGTGACATTTGTCATTTTGTTGGTTTAATTTTTTAGTTGAATTGACGTTGATGTTTTTTGTCTTCGCTCTTGTTTTTTTTTTTTGTTTTTTTTTTTTTAAAACAGCTAAACAAGTCTTGGACCGAACAACCCACGCGCTGCGACCACAGACCGCTACCAACCCCCGAAAACATTTAAAGCCGGGCGTTGGCGAGTGCCGAATCGAGGAACCGTCACACCATTTAGGAGGAAACTCACACTGATAAAACCCCCTAGCTCACCCAGAACATTTTTTGCTCTAGGCGAGACTCGAACCAAAGACCTCTCATTGCTGGTGGTCAAAAAATACCACTATGTTATAAGCCCAATGATTGTCTTCGCTCTTGTGACCAAATAACTATATCAGCCAGACTATGAGTTGACTTTCTTTGTGCAAAATTTTAATTGCGTACCAGTATCTGACATGAGTTCACATTTATTGAATTATTTTTTTAGTTACATTGTTGTTTTATTGTATTTATTATTATTTTTAAAACTTTGTAGTTCACAATTTAGATTCTGCTATAGGAATGAGTTATAATATTAATGATTGCTTTTATTCTCTTAAAAAAGTTTATTATATTAACGCTCTATTCTTTAGTTCATTTAATGAGAAAATGAAAGGAAATGGAAGGAAAAGTGAAATAATTTGTGTTATGAGTTTCATTTAACGAGAGAAAAGAAAGGAAAAGAAGTAAAGAACACATGTCGTGTTCCCGAGTTTCATTTAGGAGGGAAACAAAAGAAAGTGAAGGAAAAGTAGACAAAATTACTTATTTCCTTCTGATTTGGAATAAAATTGAACGAAAGAAGTCCATTCATTTTCCTTTCATTTCCTATCATTTTCCCCCCTTTCTATTCTATCGTTTAATAAACTCGGAAACTGAGCGTAAGAGTGTTCCCAGGTGCAATCCTCACTATCTAATACAACTGGCTTGAATATAAACAAAACAATTAGTGTCCTGCATAGTGTATAGCAACAAAAGATGCATTGTCTCAATGCTACCCCATGATTCTCCCCAATGGGGGGGGGGTCTTGGGTTCAAATCTCTCCCGCAGCGAAAAAGAGGTCTGACGGGGGTCAGGGGGTTTTCTCAGTGGGGTTTCCTCCTGGGGTGGTTGTGGTGGCGGCTCATGGAAGGTCTATGTAACTAGACCTTAGTGACATGACATGAAAACAGTAGGTTCTACTATTTTGACTTTTGCCGTTAAAAAAAAACATAGTGTATAGCACATAGGCGGGGTTAAACAAAGTAAACTTAATTTAATTTGCGACTTGTCAATAAATGCACGCACATTAAACTTGTATATTTTGATAAAGTTTGTGGTTTAGATTTAAGGAACAAAAAAAATTGATTTATTAAACATTTTGTGTTCATGCTTGTATTTGGAGTCGTTAAAAATTCTGGAGATCAAGTTTGATTTCTTTAAAACATATTGCTTACATAACCGTACCACACATTGAACCGGATGTCTTATTTGTTCATTGGTCAACCAGACATATATATTGATGAAGCAGATTCAAAAATCGAATAACATCATAAATACTTAAAAAATATAAGTAAAATGATATAATTAAAATATTTAAAGAAACATAATTAATGTTTAAACAAATAAAATAATGGTTAAAAAATATAAGGTGTGGTTTTAATGCTTTCTCTTTTGAATTTTAGGGGAAAATAAATGGGTCTAACTACCGTCTGGTTTGCTGGTGTAACAAGTCCAACTGGTAACCGGTCGTATCAATTGAGGGTTATCTAAATGCATCAAACTATACTCGTTTTATCACTGGTTCCGGTCCCAATGTTGGTCCGGTCGCGAAAACGCTAAAACCAACACAAATAACCAATAGTAATGTTTGTTTTATGAAATGGAAAAAATAAGTTTGAGTACAAAGTCAAAAAGTATATTTTGAATGATGTATCTTAATGTGAAAGACATTGGTAAGTTGGACAACTTCCTCACATCACGATGTTGGTTTTAAGGTTTTCATATTCATTATTGTGGTTTATTAAATTATAAAAATTGAATTTTTTTATAATAATGGATGTATATTGCTTGCTAAACTATCTAATCTTTACAAGAGCCTTCTTTTTGCCGTTCGAGACCAAACATGTTGGATCCTATCATAATGTTTTACAAATTAATTATTTTTCTATATTTGAATGCTATACCTTTTATTTTTAGGGATGGCTTAATCTTTTTAGAAATACTAGACGCATTCAAGAATCCGGTTCATTTCATAAACTGTTTTTTTAACAAACTAGACTCCTAGAATAATTTGAGTTACATGTTGAATATCTTAAAGTAGTTCAAACGAATCCTGTAACGGTCAAACTATAATTGCTTTTTTCGTTATATATTTACATTGTCATCTTTTTATTTTTGTATATTTTCCATTCTTCCTTTTTTTCCTAGTTTGTTATGTAAAGCAACTAAAATGGAGAGATTGGGTAATTTGTCATAATGAGTGTTAGTCAAGACATGTTTTAAGCAAATTAGTTTAGGTTTAAATTGGTCATTTAAAAAACAACAACTTAGTTTAAATTAAAATTTGTTTTAAACAAATAGTATATTTGGGTAATCTTTAGTGATTTTTTCATTAAATATGTTACTGGTAATTATTATTCATTTGAATATATTCTATTCATATAAATTTTAAGTTATCATCTTGATTCATTTTGTGTTAAGTATTGTCATCTCAATCCATTATATGTTATATTGTTACACATTTTAGCCTAAAATACAGTAATTGTCCACCTAAGTTAACTTATTTCTCTTGCTTTGTATCAATTGCCATCCTAACTATTTTGTAACAGCAAATTAAAATTTTGTAAAATCAATTAAATTAAATTAATTTTTTAAAGTCATATTTTTATATATACAAAACCTTAGATGTCTTATTTAAAGGTTCAAGATTGTTTGTTCAATAAAGTGTACTAGAATAAACACAACAAACCTCTGAAGTTGAGCAAACAGCAGTGTAGTGAAGGAATGCATAATTCTTTAAAAAATCATTCTGTCAGCTGGCTGTTATTTCAATAAAATACTTATAAACAAAATATATTCCGAAAAATAAAGCTTCAATCATAATATGAAACACATTATATATTTTTATGCACAACTTTGAAATTGTGAATGGGGAGCTACCTAGATGTTCTCCAATTTAGTTTTATTCATATAAAAAAAATTGCTCCTCCCTGTGGCTCTGTGAGAGTAATCATCACCTCATATTCATATTGATATATGCAACCATCACCCCTTCTCAATTTTCATTTCTCTTCCTCTCACGCTTGTAACCAAGCTCATGCTTAACCCATCCTGCCTGAGCTGTTATGATAGGAGTCATGTAACCGAGACGTGATACACTGTCATCCGGGTGATCAGTGATCATGGCCTACTAAAAGTAGGGCCTTATATAACTTTTTTATTTTTTATTTATTGTTTATATGAAAGGGTCAACTGTCTACTAAAAACAATATAAATATATTTAAATATTGTTTTTAAAAGCTTTCGATATCGTCTTTAGACATACGATGAAATAGTAAGGTATCAATCAAGGACGAAGCTTTGAAGGGGCCCGGGGTGCCCCGGCCCCCCCTGTTTTTTCGCTCAGAAGGGTCGATATAATAGTATTTCGTCGAAAAATCCTTCGGTTCTCTCCGTTTTCTTCCTAAAAATCCTTCGGCCCCCTCCGTTTCTTTCCTAAAAATCCTCCGGCCCCCTCCGACTATTTTCCCAAGCCCCGTCACTGGTATCAATGAAGTCAAAATTTGTTTTGTTTGAATTCCAGACAACAACGATATGTGTGAAAATATATCTTTTAAATGGTAAAAGACATGCATACTTGACACGACTATGCTACATACATGTTCCATATGGGACTTAAGCAAAAACTAGCAATGATAACGTATCAGGTACCATGTTAAAACATATTCAGTTAAAACTTAGTTAAGACCAATAAAATCATTTTGAAATAAATATCAATTTGTTTTGGCCTAATTAGTGGTTGACTAAAATGTGTTTTGCCTAGAAATGAATTGTTTTAAAAATGTATTAAAATGAGTTCAGCTATTATATTTGTTTTATGGTGGTTAGTGATAACGTGTGACAACAATGATTGCGGAGGAGGTGGCAGAAATGGCAGTAGAAGATGTTCAACATCAGTGGTAGAGGTTATAAAAAAGCGGTTCTAGAATAGGAACAAGACCCGACTACCTTACCCGTAACCAGAACTAATTTTACCTGAACCGACAGTACAAACAGTTCTAGTTTCTCATAGAAATCAAAACTGTAACCGGTTCCATATTTACCTAGCCAAAAACCAATATAAACTGGTTAGAACCCATCAAAACCTGGTAAAAAATCATAACCAACTGGAACCAGTTTCATTTCATATCTACCTGGTTTTCAATTTTATTGACCAAAAAATCTTTTAAAAAAATCGGTTTGTGCCCCTTTTAGTCAGTGGTTGACTGAATAGTATATGGTTGCGACACATATGCACATAGAAAAACCAGTTAACCGGTCTTACCAGATACCTAAACCAATAACCAAGCCGGTTAATAGCCAACATGGTAGAATCTGCCTAACTTATGATTGGACCTCACAATTTAGAACCAATTTGAGAATTTTGTGTGTCAATAAATAAAAGACGGCCAAAAGAAGTAAATCAACTGGAATAGATATATGTTTGACTCTAGAGGTGTACAAAAAAAGGACCCGGAGCCGGAACCGACAACCCGAACCGGAACCGGTCATACCCGAACCGGTGGGTATGAACATGTACGGTTTTTCAAACAAATTAGAACCGGAACCGGAACCGAAACCGGAAAACCGGAACTGGTTCCACCTGAACCCGGCCAAAACCCGAACCAAAACCGGCCAAAACCCGAACCGGAACCGGAACCGAGTATTGACTTTGTTGACTGGAACTGAAACCGATTGGAACCGGAACCGGTTCAAAAAAAAACCCGATTTGTACTCCTCTATTTGACTCTATACAGGACGATCTCAATTACTAGATGTTTTATCTCAAAATGAGATATCACATGTTCTAACTCGAGAAAAAATAATTTTGTATGAAATAGTTTGGCATTAAAATAGGAGCACTATTGATTTATTGTTGTAAAAAATATATGTTTGACTAGAAAAGTCAAAAGGCAGACAGACGTATCTCAACCCATTGCTAAGGTTCCCCACAATCATTGGCGAATTTTATCTTATTATCTATATATCTAACTATATGAGATTTACATATAAAACACTTCTTTATTATACTAATACTTTTCAGTCATTCGGCCCATAAACTACAATTTCGATTGGTAACGTTTTATGTTGTAGCCCACTAAATAGGTTAATTTTGCAAAAAATAAAATAAAAATACGTGAATATATAAATAAATGTAGAAAATGTAAATAACATACAACTAATTATATACAAGTAGTTATTAAAGAATATTTAACCTGTTAAATTGCTTGGTGTTGGTTACCAACTCGATATTTGAGAAAAAAGGTGTTTTATGGGAAAGCAAAGGTGATGATGATTAGATCACACTTTTGATGTTCAAAAAAGTTAAAATGATACAAGAGATTCCATATTTGCTTATACACCACGCTACCTATGAATCAAATCATGCATTTTCCCATACTCTTTCAACTATCATTTAATTTTTTTTTATTGTAATAAAAGACTTTTTTATTTTTAAGAATTACTTTCTAGTCTTTTATTAATTAATAACTTTTCATAACACATATACACAACAAAAAAAATTAATTATATATATCTCTATCTTAAAGATAATTATTAGATCGATATATACCCTACCTAAAATACATGTATATGACTTGAATAACTCGTTTATAAAACCCTTCACTTGCAAATCTATGTGATCCGTCAATCATTCCAAGATTCAACGATCAACACACAGTCTGATCACTGAACCTCTATGGTTGCAATTACCTATCGATGAGACCACCGAAGCGCAATCTGAATGCATCCAGTACCACCATAAAAACAAGGTAACTAAATTAAGCCTCAAGTTTCTTCATGAACATTGATCTTCTGTGGTTACAGCATTTATCTAACTCTTGGGTAAAAAAAAATATCAATTGATCACAACAATAAGTCGTTCTCTTTTTCATTGGGGTTATAAACATTGACTATATGAATATTGTTTCTTAAAATACTTCTTTATGAATCCATAAACCTATGTTATTTGTAACTATTTGCCCGAACGTTTTAAACAAACTATTACATGATCTAAATTACAGCTAATAGATTAACTTTATATCAACACTAAGATTTTATAAAATCATATCTTCATTTTCTGTAGAAATAATACCTTTCAAAGTAACAGGATATATATTTAGTTTTTTTATTTTATTTTATTTTATTAGAAATTTTTAATACGGTAGTCACCTAATTTAGTTGCTATGATGAAGTGCTTATAAGAATATAAGTACATCGTGCTAAGTTATCAAGTTTCCATATACTTGTGTAAACTTGAATATTCCAACGTTGAAATTTGATAACTAAATAACCAAGACATACAATTGTGGTAGTCTACGAACGTTAAATACATTGAACTTGAACTTGTTGTCTTATTGGTTAACTGATCAGAATGGATTCAGGAACTGAATGATATCATAAATACTTAAAATACTAAAAAATTATATAATCATATAAACATGTAAACAAACATATTTAATATTTAAACAAATATAACCTTGCTTAAAAAACCAACGGTTTGTTTTTAATGGTTTATCATTGGGATTCAAGAGTAAAAAAACCGGCCCAACCACAGTTCAATTCGCCGGTTAAACCGATAACCAACCGGTTTAAGAAAGAGCAGTCTGAACGCCTTATTTTTGCACCGGCGACCCCTCTAGTCTAATCGGCCACGTCTGGTTTTAACAAAAACATTGATTATTACAGTTTGGAAATTAGGTAATAAACCAATCGAAACGAAATAATGAAACAATAGCTTATTTGTATTTAAAACACGCAATTCTAGTGTTTCACAACATTTGTTAAAAGGTTGTGTAATTAAATTATCAGAATATCACATTTCATATTCCATATTTCTAAATTTAGAACTTGGTTATATTATTATATCGCATATTTTATTGTCATTGTTATAACCATTATCAAATACTAGATTTTACGATCAAGTATTATTGCTATTTCCGTCGCTTAACAATGTCTGGCTCTGTCGAGTTTTTTTGAGTGTTTTTACACGACAAGTATTTAAGGAAATTAACGTCAAAAGTGAAGAAAGTAACTACGATTATAAGAGTTTGAGTTAAAATAATATAAGAAACCAAGTATTTTAAGATTTTTTTTTGTGTCAAATAATGACCTTTGAGGCTTGAAACTTGATTTCATATACTATGGAGTATGGATGGTTACTTTAAGTTCTAGCTTTTTTAATAATAATATATTAGTAAGTTTTATCCGGCTTAAAGTGTTACATATCTCTTTTTAAACTTGATTAATTATATGTATACCATTTCTTAAATTTAAACATTCCATATTTGCTGATTCAAAGGTGACATTTATACCCTTATTTTTTACTAGGATATAAAGAGCTTTTATATTCCATTTTTGGCGATGAAAATGGGAGCCAAAAGGCCCAAAATGTTAGAAACGATTTTTTATAATCATAAACAAAATCAAATCGTTAAAATTATATCGAACCATTCCTTACTAATAATAGTTTAATTTTGATTTGGTTTCATGGTTTTGACAAAATGTAGAACATCATATGTATCAAGTATAAAACTAAATGCATACATTAATCATATATATATGACAAAAAATGTAGTATTAGGGTGGATTGGGAACAACCATATTCTTTCCTAAAAAAATTTACATATTCCAAACTTATTTTATCACTTTATCTAAATTACTATCATCGCTTGAAATGCAACTCTAACACCCTAAACCACCATTGTTTTCAAAACCAGACCGGACATCGAACCGGTCTCCTTACCGATCAGAGGTCCGACCGGTCGGACCGGATTTAAGAATCGGATGATTTTTATATATATATATAAAACAAGAAATTTAAAAAAAAAAAAAAACGGTTCAACCACTAGTTCGCCGGTTCAACCAAAACGACCCAGAACCCTCTAACCGGACCGGTTCACCCACCGGTTGTGGGTTCGACCGATCGGGCCCGGTTTTCAAAACATGGTAAACCACTCATAAATCATACCTTCCCAGACGATCCACCCGAATTGTTTTATACTTTTATTGCTGCCAAATATAAATATATAATCTATTTTCTTTGTTAATTTTTATGTATTTTTTGAGTTGTTTATGTTTTGACATATATTTTGTTCTGAAACAAGTCTTGTCAAATATAATATGCAAAATTTTGTTAAGATATTTTCCAAAAAAGTTACATTTTCAAAATTCTTTTGTTGTAATGTTTTGGACATAATAATGTTTTACCTCTACGCTTCAATCTCCAAAACTAATATTTTAGGACTTAAATTAATCGTATTACCATGTCACAACGCATGAATAACATTTCCTCGTTATGAGATCATTAAATGGGTTTTTATGCGATGGTTTGAATTTTGAGCATTGCACGAAATATATAATATATCAACCTAACACAAAATTCATAAAGTTCGGATTCGTATAAATTGAATTTTGAGCATTTACTAGTTGATCAATTTAACTTATATATATATATATAGGGAGATGTTCAAATGTTAACCCTCCCTTATAGCGTTAACCGCTTAACCCTAGCGTTTTTTGCCCGAATCTTAAAAAATTTTATATATATATAGGAGCTGGATCAAATACAAAGGGTTATTAACGTGAGAAGGGTAGGAAGTAATCTGGGTCATTGATCAAATAAATGAATGGTTAAGATCTAGTGATCCCCACATTTTTGTAAAAAACTAGCGTGAATTACAATTGAAAGGGCAAAAAAGGAATTGCCTACATTTGTTAGACTTTTTTTTTTTGAATCAAGTTTCACCATTTTTTTAAAAATTGAATAACTTTTAAACGCTTAATCATTTTTTAAAAAAATTACACCATAAAATAGAGAATTTTATTATCTTTAATTTGAGTATAGTATTGTTATAGTTTTTTTCAATTTTTTTTACGTGGTACATGATTTTAATGCTTGGTACGTGATTATTGGTACGTAATTATGCAGTTGTTCCTTTGATATGAAAGGTAAATAACGGTCTGTAATTTTGATATAACGTGGTACGTGATTATATGGTACGTAATTACGCAGTTGGTCATTGATTATGTGTGTTAAATTACAGTCCGGAATTTTATGAATCACGGTCTGTAATTTTGTATGGACGATAATACCCTTTACCCTGATGACACATGTCAAATCCCTATGACTTCTTACGCTTCTCACGTTAAATTCCTTTGTATTATAACCGTCCTCTATATATATATTCAATTGAGAACTTTTGGTACTTAAGAAATAAAAGAACCAATTATAGCCACAAATTTAAAAGGATAAAAAAGTAATTTCTCCTATTTTAAAGAAAAATTACTTTTATACCCCTTAAAAGATGTGGTTCAAAATTAGTTCTTTTGGTTCTTTGATATTTAATGGTCCTTAATAGAACAAGTTCCTATATATATATATATATATATATATATATGGGGTAAGGAGTGAATAATAACCCTCATTAATTGAGGTAATCCATTAACCCTGGCAAAAAACGCTCAAATCGCAAAAAAAAAATTCATTGTTTTTTTTATGCAAAAATAGGGGGGCTTCTTTTTTAAGCGTTCGCTAATTCACAAGCGTTAAAAAGTTAAACGAAATGTAAGTTTGCGTTACACTGCGACACTTAAATAAATGTTCGCAGTGTAACGCAAACTTACATTTCGTTTAACTTTTTAACGCTTGTGAATTAGCGAACCATGAAAAAAAGGAGCCCCCCTATTTTTGCATAAAAAAAACCATGAATTTTTTTTTTACGATTTGAGCGTTTTTTGCCAGGGTTAATGGGTTACCTCAATTAAGGTGGGTTATTATTCACTCCTTACCCTATATATATATTATACCTTAAATTAAATCGATTGTGTATTATATGATATAATTCAAGTCCTAAAATTGAAACTGATTTAAGATTTATAATAGAAGTGTAATGTTTTACAACATTATATTTTCTAGAAAATGAGCGCAGACTTTAGGTTAATTAGTAAAGTTGCTATTTTATTGCATAATGGTCATGTTTTCCGCAGAAAAATATAAATATAAAAAGAATTCCAATTCATGTTTATAAATAACTCTGAATTGATTTTCAATTTCTTTTCAAGCTAGACATGCCAACTAGTATTATAGTAAACATCACATGTTTAACATTCTTATTTTTGACCCATGAACAAAACCCCTTAATGGAAAATATGCATATGAGCTTTACTTATATTTAATTAGCATTATCAAACATGCATAGTATATGATACTAGGATTTGAGGTCTCATAATTTGACAAGAGAAATACATTATTTAGCACCAGATTATCCCATAATAATTTTAACATTATTTTACTTATTTTTTGAAAATAACATTAAAGACGTTGAAATGATTAACTTTAAAATATAACTTTGAGCACAAGACTCTTTAAGAGCAGTCTATCTATCCAAACTGAGATACATGTAATGTTTGTCTTTAATTCTTTCCTCCAGACCCTACTGAAAAGTGTGAATATACTAGGTAAGTTAATTTAGTTTCGTTAATCCCCAAGAATTTTACTTAGTGTTTAAAGGGTTCTATTTATATATGTATATGTCCAAACTCCAAACTCTATATGAATGGGTTTAAGCTTTAGACGAGTCAAGCTAGTCTAATCACAGCCACAGCTTTCAAAATTTAATAGAAATTACGTTTGTTTTGTGTATGACTAATAAAGTTTGCTTTTATTTGACAAATTAAACCGTTGTTTGTTTTGATTACGATGAACTTTAGAACGTGTGATGCTTCTAGCTTTACAATTATAAGAAGGCATAGATTTGTGAGCTATATGATTGCAAATTATGTTGGTACCATGATAGCTGCCAGGCACATGCCTTGATCATACTAATACCAGAAACAGAAACGAAATAAACTTTAAAATAGCATCCCCATATTTGGAAATTTCATTATAGAAGCTGTGTTCTAGGAAGTGAATTCATATTAAAATAACATATAAAATATAGATACTTTTGTTTTAATATTATAATAAGGAGTTATGTATGTGTGTGTATGTATGTCGGCTTTTTTGTATGAATAAAACTTTTTCTATAAATCTCAATATAAAAAATGTCCAACAGAAATATTCAGAAATCTAAATATAGAAATCATATATCTAAAATAAATCAAACATACAGAGAAATTTTATTTGACCAGGTCTCTTCTAGTGACTTAAAAAGAAAGAGTAACCCATTCCAACTACTCAAACTTCACGGAGATTAAATCCATGAAGAATCATTACAAATCTTTATACTTAAAAACGGTTCTTACTTTACATCATTATTTGAGTCAATTTTTAAGGTATGGAGTCCATTTAATTATCATAAGAAAGATCGTTTTCTGTTTCTTTTCGAATTAAATTACCAATGATGTAAGACAAATAATCTAAATAGATCGAACAATAAATATATAAGTGTATACATGTATACATCTACATATATATACAGATGCATATACATGCGCGCGCATATATACATGCATATATATTGGAGTAAATTGCACTTTTGGTCCTTTATGTTTAAACAAAATTTCAGAGATAGTCCTTTATGTTTAAAAATGTCAAAATTAGTCCTTTAAGTTTTCAAATGTTGCAAACTTAGTCCTTTCTCCGTTAACGCCGTTAAGTATTAACAGAATAAGGACATAAATATAAAAAAAAATCATATAAGTAATTAAATAAATTTCACATTTGGTCCTTTATATTTACATAAATTTTCAGATATGGTCCTTTATTTTGTGAGTACTTAACGGCGTTAATGAAGAAAGGACCGAGTTTGCAACATTTTAAAACTTAAAGTACTGATTTTGACATTTGAAACATATAAGATTATCTCTGAAATTTTGTGTAAATATAAAGAACAAAAAGTGCAATTTACTCTATATATTATTAGCAATTTAAAGATTATTAGGTGTTTTTTGATCGATGGCTAGCTTCTGTAACTAAAAGCCCAAAAGGCCCATATTGGTGTACTGTATATTTCAATCGTTTGTCGTCATTTATCACCTAAACGGGCTTTAAATTATCAAAACCTAATTTTGTCTCCTCATTTTTACAATCGTTTGGCGATGGATGCATCCTACAAAAATACCCATAAACTAGAGGTGGGCAAAAAGCCCAGAATCAGAACCGGTTGTAACTAAACTAGTGAGTACAGACGGTTTCGGATTCTAAGAGAAATCGGAACCGGGACCGATTGTTGACCGAAACCGTTTAGAACCGGAATCGGTTTAAAAAAACAGATTTGCCCACCTCTAAACAATATTAATAAAAAGTCAGCCAAGCAAGAAGACGAAACCCAGGACTTAAGCCTTTAACCTTCGGTACGTGGGTGTGGACCACCTTTGTATAGCTAGGACGCTAGGCCGAAGACAAACTAATAGCAACTATTTAATGTTAACTAAGTTTAAGCCCGACCGCGATGCGGCGCGTTAAACCGGGTAAAAAAATAACATCCTCAAAAGTTTACAAAATAAAAACAAATCCTCTAGAGTAACTCATCTTTGAGGGCGAAAAGATCGGTTAAGCAGTATTTTGTGCTCTTACTCGTAGCAGAACTGAAAAAATACAAAGCAGAAACGATTAGAAATTTGTAAGACTCGAGAATCCAAAAGCAATGCCTGATGGTTTTAATAGGGAATAGAAGTATATTAAAAGAACATAAACATATAATTAACTTGCACATACCTCAATCGCCCTTTGAACCGCATCTAACAGTCTCAAATTCAATAAAACCAAAAGAGAATCTATGTTATGAGTTTCAAGGAGCAGAATAAACAAAATTCAATACAAATAGAAAATGGGTTGAATCATACCCTGTTGTTTCAAACTCGAATACCATTAGGCTTAATATGTCCAAACTTTTTGAATTCCTCCTCTAGCAGTGCATGTGTAGCATTCATTGGAGACCGTTGATATACACAGAGTAACCTTCAACTCTCCAAATAAAAAATAAAAATAAAATGTAATCAAGCACGAATGCATGGGGAAATACGAAACATAATAATAAGCATCTTCAAAAAGGATATGACATGAATATGCATGTGTAGGCGTGTAGCATCCATTGAAAGACCATTAATATACACAGAGTAACCTTCACTATCCAAATAAAAAAATAAAAAAATAAAACGTAATCAAGAACGATACATAGGGAATACGAAACATAATAATAAGCATCTTCAAAAGGATATGACATGAATAAAACATTTATGCGAGTACCTTCTTCCTTGTGAAGTCCATTTTCAACATAGAGCCACCTTATGTTGAAATGATAGCTTATTTCGGTTCCGTTCAATATCATCAATGTCATCTTCTTTGATGATTTAACAAATACTTGTATGTTTGGCATTGTTTCTCTTGCATAGTAACCAACAATAGGCGTTAACAAGAACATACCTCTATGCAAGCACTTCAAGAGCCTCTTCACTGAAGACGTTACAAAACTACAAAAATATCGTCAACAACAAAAAAATTAGTTTTATGTTATAAAGAATAAATGACATCAAAACTTGCATAATGTCAACACAGATAAAATGAATATGTGGGAATTAATTGATCTTTAGGAAATTATTTAACAAAAGTTGTTTGTTGCCAAGGCTAAAAAAGACAACATTTACACTTTTTACCCTCTAATTTGATCTATTAATTCCTTAAATACTAAAAGATTTAAAAGCTCAAACATTTCAAACAAAGAAAACAACATATAAACCCTATGTTTTTTACAGTTAGCAATTGAAGTCATCAAACCGATCCACCACCTGAATCATTATCGGCCCACACCGGCTATGCTCATACACCCCTAGAGTCGTAAGTGTATTTCACTATGCCTGGCAAAATGGGCAGGTTGGGTTGGGGGGTTGGGTAACGGGTTAGAACAGGTTCGGGTCATGATGGCGGGTACAACGGGTTTTTAAGCAAAATCAGTTCGG